>CAUYQU010014368.1:0-24763 GCA_963574635.1 Cheracebus regulus | reverse complement strand
AAACAAGAATCCCATTCTCTCTCCCTCTTTCTCTTCCTCTTTCTTTCTTTCATTCTTTTTTTCTTTCTTTTGCTGTTTCTTTCTTTCTCCTTTTCTCTCTTTTTCTAAAATCTCTTCCTCTTTCTCTTTCATTTTTTTCTTTTGCTGTTTCTTTCTTTCTCCTTTTCTCTCTCTTTCTAAAATCTCTTCCTCTTTCTTTCTCTTTCATTCTTTTTTCTTTCTTTTGCTGTTTCTTTCCCCTTTTCTCTCTTTTTCTAAAATCTCTTCCTCTTTCTTTCTTTCTTTTTATTCTAAAAAAAAAACAAACAAACAATAGCACCCTGATTTGTGGAAAGTTTCAATGTATAGGAATAATACACAAGTAATTCTTTTTCTGCCTTTAAATATAAACCAGAAACATTTAAATTAGGCTTCTCTGCTAAATCCTTAAAATAATATAATAATAAAATAATTCAGTGATCACCTGGGTAAACTTTTTGTCCCCAAACCAGAGAGTAAGTATATCTAAAATAACATGTCACCTTTCTGCAAAACTGTATATAAACTCTGATGCCATCATCTTATATTTATAGTCATAAAACAAATTATAAATTTCTTTGGACAATGACTGTATCATTTGCTATTATCTATTAAATCACTCTCAATATACCATATTCACAACAGATACTAATTATTCTGCTTTCATTAAAATTTCTAAAGCATTTTTTTCTGTCATTTTGAAATAATATGACAGCATGCCCTTAAGGATAAAACTGGAAAGTGATTGGTAAATTGAAAATGCCTGTCTGTAATGTGAAATACTGTATTTCTCAGCTCTTCATTCAGAGGAAATCAAGCTCAACAATACATAGTACATTTACACTATATATGACATGATAATAATAAAATGGTAATCTAAAAAAGCACCTTATGAGTAAAGACTCATAACAATCTTGTCATTGTTGTTTTAGACTTGCTGGTTCTCACAACCATGTGAACCAACTCTAAAATCTCAATCTCTGTCTCTCTATCTTTATCTCTCATCCATGTACCCTACTGGTTATTTCTCTAGAGAATCCTGATTAATACAATGGCTGCTACTCATTCTAGTACCACTCAGATTATGATATCTTTGATTCCTAAAGTGTTCTGATTTAGTTTCTAATACTTTTGTTTCACCTTTTCAGCCACTTAAAACATGAAAGTATCCTAGAACTATTGTTACTAAAATGGCACCATCTCCATAATCTCAACTTTAAGCATCCCACCCCAAACCCCTTTCTCATTTCTTTGCACCTTAATCCTTTTAGTACTTTTGTTCTAACAACCCTTCAACCTCACTAAGACCTATAAACTTCTCTCTACTCTCTTTCATTCATGGATGTTCTCTGTTTACTCCTTAAGAGTTCACAAAAGGTTAACAAAGATAATAACAAGGATACTTTCTTATGATCACTCTTGAGTTTTAAACACTATCTTGCATAAACAATTCTTTTGGTCTTCTCACACTGTCATAATTTACAGCCTCACTGAAATCCAGCTTTCTTACTGCTTTCTGTCTGACTATAAAGATGGCTGAAGAAAATAAGTGTATTGATTTTTCAAACTTGAAAATTATGATTAACAATCTAAAGAGGAGGTCCACTCTTTCAAACTCTCTAAATGCTTCATTGGGATACCAAGTCATGTGGATTCTATCAACAGGATCCTTTGCACCTTCAAACTTCCATTTGGATTTGACCAATGGTAAACCCTACGGGCAACCAGAAGGAAATGAGGAGAGTGAAGACAGATAATCTACTTTCTAGGCTCTCTCTCTCAAATTTATGTTGAGCTGTCTGTCTTTTGCAGAAATGTCATTGATAGTTGCTGTTCTACTAACTTCACCTTCCCAGTTCTAGTAAGTATTCTGTTACTAATAGCTTCTTTTAGTTTTAGCAACTTCTTTTTCTCACGTCTTTCAGACAAGCAGTGAATTCCTGGAAGCTTTTACTACTGACATATTGCAGTTACCATTATGGTTTCTCTGTATGTGCACCTTTGTAATATAACCTCTTTGTGTATTAATTCTTTTTGTGTTATTCTGAGTATGCCATCTGCAATATAAAAGGAACCTTAATGTTATTTGACAATAATATTTATCTCCTATTTTTCTAGATGATTAGTTCCTACATTTTTTACTCTTCTCAAGTAATCAGCAACTCCCTTCTACATCCTCACTCTCAGTTCATGATCTCTGAAAAATTAAAAAAAAATCACAATAGACCATTCATAATCTCCCACGTCCACCAACTCGATATATTCAAATCCACACAGTTTACCCTTTAACATTAATTCTTTCATCATGGCTGATTGGAAGTCATGATATGATGCCACGGAGGTTATAACAATGTGAACACAGTCAGCTCTTATGAGCCATGCTAACCGGCTCCATCAGACACTGCGTAGGTAGGAATTTTATGAGTTTGTTCACTGCTCTATACCCAGTTTCTAAAATAGTGCTCAGCAAATAGTAGGTGATTAATATTTTCTGAACAGGAAGAAAATAGTAGTTACTATGATGAATTAAGTAGTCAATAAATTATTTCTAAATATGGTTAAGTAAACATGATTTTGTGCAAGCATTTGGGTGTGTAATTGTATTTAAACATATCTGATTAGCTATTACTTTAAAATATGTTTTAAAATTATCAACATTTTAAAATTGAAATGTTTCATTTTCTAAGACTCATATTTTAGCTATATTAACCTGAGTCTAAGAAAACATAATTTTTTTCTCTACTGTATTAACTTTTCCACCTATGAAGTAAGTATTAACATTAAGAGAAATAGCAAATGCTAAAAATTATTTTGTATTGAGAATATAAATCACAATGATTTAAAATAAGGGTCATGTTCTATAAAATATGATTAATAGTATGTTTATATTCTGAGTTCTCAGCAGCAGTTGGGGCAGACTAGAATAATTCAAAGTGAAGTATTTAAATAGTGAGACATGGAAATACCCAATAGACTTGATAATATATTTATATAAACATTTACTTACTTATTTAATGTTTCCTGCTCTTTAAACACCTTGCTGATAATTTTCAGCATAAACTTATCCTATATTACAGATGTAGAAAGAGAAGTTCAAAGTTCACACCACAAACAAGTGTCTAAGTTTGGATTATATTCTTCCCTGTATGCAGTGCACAGCTACTGATAACTTAATTTACTCAGATGAAACCCATGGACCTAAACCAAAAGTTATCCATGAAATTCCACTCTTAGATCCTTGCATGACATGTTAGCATACTTTGAAGCAATTATTTTCAAAATATCTTTGTGGAATTCTGAGATGCTGGAAATGTGTCATATAGCCTATCTGACAGATAAGAAAATTGCCAGGCAGCATTAGCTTTTCTCATATATTTTGGCATTTGGGACAAGGGAAGTTTTTTTCTGTTAAAACTTGAATTCCTTAGAGAGAGCCATTATATTTCTCATTGAAATATTACCAAAAAAGTATTGGTATCAGAATACCTTTTGTATAAATTTTTAATTTGGATATATTAAATACTTAGAAAGACGTTGTAAGAATACTTAAGAAACTTCCATATAGCCAGGTTCACCAGATTCACCAAGTTTATATTTTACTCTGTCTGTGCCCCACCTAAATGTGTATGTATATACAGTTGGTCCATGGGCAATACAGATTTGAAGTGTATGGATTAATTTGTATAAGGATTTTTTCAACAATTGTATTGAAAAATTCTTTGGAGATCTGTGACAATTTGAAAAAACATGTTGACAAACTACATAGTCTAGAAACACCAAAAAATTAAGAAAAGGGTATGTCATGAATGCATAAAGTATACATAGATACTAGTCTATTTTATTATTTACTACTGTAAAAAAATACACTAATCTATTCTCAAATTTATCAAAACATATACACTCAAACACAGAGCATACTTGGGGCCATTCACAGTCAAAAGAAATGTGAACATAATAATGCAATATTAATTCATAACTTTATAAAATTTACTGTAGTACATACTGTACTACTACTGCAATAATTTCATAGCCACCTCCTGTAGCTATTGGGGTGACATCAAGTGTTGTGAGTGTTGTGAGCTTAAAACGCCATGTGATGATAATCATCTCCCCATGAGTGATTTTCTTTCCAGTAAGTTGAATATTGCAGTAGAAGGTGATCTGTTGTGGCTCTCGCATACTCTTAATTGTGTTTATTGCAAAACCATAAATCTAAATAACATCATGAGACCCATATGAAGTGCCCCTAGTGATACTGGAAGTGATTCCAAGAAGCAGATAAAAGTTAGGACATTACAAGAAAAAGTTGAATTGATTGATATGTATCATAGCTTGTTGTCTGAAGCTGTGGTTGCCTGCCATTTCAGACAACTCATCTTGAAACCAGACAGCAGTATTATAAGTTTATGTTGAAACTCTGGAAGTTTATGTACTGTATCAAAAATCAGCAACATACTGTAAATATATTTTCTCTTTCTTATAATTTCTTAATAACTTTTTCTTTTCTCTAGCTTCCTTTATTTTATAAATATGGCATATAATACAATCAACATGCAAAATAAGTATTAATTGACTATGTTATCAATAAGGCTTCCAGGGAAAAACATTTTTTATTTAGGAATTTATTCTAGTGTGTCTTTTGATATCTTTCTTCACCACTGATTATAAATATCACTGTGTAACATATCAAGTTTCCATATATATATATAAGAATTTGTATTCCAAAACTGAGAGATCACAGTGCCTATTGCACACAAAGGTTCAGGAATGGTACCTGCTCTTACCAGTCAGTCTGGAAAAAGCCATAATTCATGAGATATTATATAGTGTGCAGAAAAGAATAATGACTTAAGAGTGGAGAATAAATATTCCTCGACTAGGCACCCATTTAGAGATCCTAAAAGTAAGATTTGAAAAATATCAAATGGTTTGCAAGTAACTTGACTGCATTTCAGGAAAAATCTTGAGAAGGTTTATAGAAACATAGAAATATCCAGCACCTAAAATGTTAAAACTATAATGACTGAAATTAAAAAAAATTACAGGGCAGCAAAAATTAGAAAAATATGACACATGACGAGGAAAAAAAATCAGTTATTCCAAACTGTTAATTCTAACAGCTGTAGTTTTGGTAGATTTTTCTGTTTATTAGTGTCATATTTTTCTGTAACCATTAGACTTAATACATAATAAAAAACACATCTGAAATTTTGTAATACAACAGATAACTGAACAAAAATGGGCCAAAAGTTTACTTGATGCTTCACTAAGAATAATACTACAGTCACTTCATCAAAGAAGATATGCAGATGTCAATATGCAGAAGAAAAGATGCACCATTAGTCACTACTAAAAAGCAAATTAAAACCATAATTAAAAACCAGCATAAAACATTGACATAGCTACAATTTAAAAAACAAAACTGGTCATAAAATTGTTGGCAAAGTTGTAAAGGAACTAGAGCTTGTATAACTGCTAGTAGGAATGTAATATGTTACTACCATTGTAGAAAATTTGGCAGTATCCTAAAATATTAATTATATCCACACTATATGATGTAGAAACTCTGGTCCTACATATTTACTTAAGAGAATTGCACCTATTCCACAGAAATAAAAACTACCATCAGAGATTACTACAAACACCTCTATGCACATGAACCAGTAAATCAAGAAGAAATGGATAAATTCCTGGGCACTTATACCCTCCCAAGACTAAACCAGGAAGACATTGAATCCCTGAATAGACCAATAACAAGGTCTGAAGTTGAAGAAGCAATTAATAGCCTACCAACCAAAAAAAGTTCAGGACCAGGTGGGTTCACAGTTGAATTCTACCAGGGGTACAAAGAGGAGCTAGTACCATTCCTTCTGAAACTATTCCAAACAATACAAAAAGAGGGAATCCTTCCTCACTCATTTTATGAGACTAACATCATCCTGATACCAAAACCTGGCAGAGACACAACTGAAAAAGAAAATTTCAGGCCAATGTCCATGATGAACATTGATGTGAAAATCTTTAATAAAATATGGGCAAACAGGATGCAACAGCATATCAAAAAGCTTATCCATCACGATCAAGTAGGCTTCATCCCTGGAAAGCAAGGCTAGTTCAACATTCACAAATATGCAAATGTAATCCATCACATAAACAGAACCAAAACAAAACCAAATGATTATCTCAATAGATGCAGAGAAGGTCTTCAACAACATTCAACAGCCCTTTATGCTAAAAACTCTCAATAAACTAGGTATCAATGGAAAATACCTCGAAACAAGAAAAGCTATATACAACAAACTCACAGCCAATATCATACTGAATGGGCAAAAACTGGAAGCATTCCCTTTAAAAACTGGCACAAGACAAGGATGCCCTCTCTCACCACTCCTGTTCAACATAGCATTGGAAGTTCTAGCCAGAGCAATCAGGCAAGAAAAAGAAATAAAGGGCATTCAACTAGGAAAGAGAAAGTCAACTTGTCTCTATTTGCAGGCAACATGATTGTATATTTAGAACCTCATCATCTCAGCCCCAAATTTCCTTAAGCTAATAAGCAACTTCAGCAAAGTATCGGAATACAAAATCAATGTTCAAAAATCACAAGCATGCTTATACACCAATAACAGACAAACAGAAAGCCAAATCATGAGTGAACTCCCATTCACAATTGCTACAAAGAGAATTAAATACCTAGGAATAAATCTAACAAGGGATTTAAAGGACCTCTTCAAGAAGAACTACAAACCACTGCTCAAGGAAATAAGACACAAACAGATGGAAAAACATTCCATGATCATTGTTAGGAAGAAACAATATTGTGCAAAATGGCCATACTACCCTATGTAATTTATAGATTCAATGCTATCTCCATCAAGCTACCGTTGCCTTTCCTCACAGAATTGGAAAAAAACACCTTGAACATCATATGGAACCAAAAGAGAGCCTGCATAGCCAAGACAATACAAAACAAAAAGAATAAAACTGGAGGCATCACACTACCTGACTTCAAACTATACTACAAAGCTACAGTAATCAAAACAGCATGATACTGGTATCAAAACAGAGATATAGACCAATGGAACAGAACAGAGGCCTCAGAAGTAATGTCACACATCTACAACCAACTGATCTTTTACAAACCTGACAAAAACAAGGAAGCAATGGGGAAAGGATTCCCTATTTAATAAATGGTGTTGGGAGAACTGGCTAGTCATATGCAGAAAGCTGAAATTGGATCACTTCCTTACACCTTGTACAAAAATTAACTCTAGATGGATTAAAGATTTAAACATAAGACCTAACACCATTAAAAACCTAGAAGAAAACCATTCAGGACATAGGCATAGCCAAGGACTTGATAACTAAAACACCAAAAGCAATGGCGAAAAAAAGCCAAATAGACAAATGGGATCTAATTAAACTTAAGAGCTTTGCATAGCAAAAGAAACAATCATTAGAGTGAACTGGCAACCAACAGAATGGGAAAAAGTTTTTGCAAGCTACCTATCTGACAAAAGGCTAATAACCAAAATCTATGAAAAACTTAAACAAATTTACAAGAAAAAAACAAGCTCATCAAAAAGTGGGTGAAGGATATGAACAGACACCTCTCAAAAGGGGACATTTTGGCAGCAAAAAAAATATGAAAAAAACTCATCACCACTGATCATTACAGAAATGCAAATCAAAACCACGTTGAGATGCCATCTCATGCCAGTTAGAATGGTGATCATTAAAAAATCAGGAGACAACAGATGCTGGAGGGGATGTGGAAAATAGGAATGCTTTTACACTGTTGGTGGGAGTGTAAATTAGTTCAACCATTGTAGAAGACAGTGTGGCGATTCCTCAAGCATCTAGAACTAGAAATACCACATGATCCAGCAATCCCATTACTGGGTATATACCCAAGGATTATATATCATTCTATTTTAAAGACATATGCATACATATGTTTACTGTGGCACTATTCACAGTAGCAAAGACTTGGAACCAATCCAAATGCCCATCAATGATAGACTGGATAAAGAAAATGTGGCCCATATATACCATGGAATACTATGCAGCCCTAAAACGGGATGGGTTCTTGTTCTTTGCCAGGACATGGATGAAGCTGGAAACCATCATTCTGAGCAAACTGACACAAGAACAGAAAACCAAACACTGCATGTTCTCACTTATAAGTGGGTGTTGAACAATGAGAACACATGGACACAGGAAGGGGAACATCACCGGGGCTTGTTGGGGGATGGGGAGCTAGGGGAGGGATAGTAGTGCATGGGGCAATTGAGGAGGGCTAACATTAGGAGAAATACCTAATGTACATGACGGGGGGATGGATGCAGCAAACCACCATGGCACGTGTATACCTATGTAACAAACCTGCACATTCTGCACATGTACCCCAGAACTTAAAGTATAATAAAAAATAAAAAGAAGAAAGCAAATCTATACAAAGACGTGTACATGAATGTTCATTGCAGCTTAATTTGTAGTAACTACAAACTAGAAATAAACCAAATGCTCATCACCAGGTAAATGGCTAAATAAGCTGTGAAATATTCCTATAATAGAATATTATTCAGCAATAAAACTGAACTATTGATACACAATTTAGCACGAATGCATCACATATTAATTAATTCAATTGCAGATGTCTGACAAGAAAAGAGTGAATATTATATGTTGTAAAGTACATATAATGTTAGAAAATGCAAACTAATATATAGTGGCAGAGTAAAGCAGTGTTTTCCTCATAAGTAGAGTGTGGGAAAGGGTATTAGGGAGGGACTACAAAAAGATCAAAAGAAAACTTACAGGGTGATAGAAATATTTATTATCTTGAATCTGGTGAGTTTTTTCATAAGTTGATATATTTTTCAAAAGTTATCAAGTCATTCACTTTAAATACATGCAGTCTATTCAATATACCTAAATGAAGCTATTTTAAAAAAAAAAAAACCTGTGTCTAGCTTCTGGGGAAATCAATTTCTTGCCTTATTGTCTTTGAAATACAATATGTTTGAAAATATATATCTATTTTTAGTTGCTTGTCAATAATGAGGTTTTCAGGATTTGTAGTCTGTCATCTTACTAGAAATGGAAACATTTTCCTAGATTTTCCCCCCAACAATTTTGGCCATGAGCTATTGATAAAATAGGGCTTTTGAGCCTAAATTTAAGAGCCCAGTTGTACCTGGAAATATTTTCTAGTTTTTCTTCATAACAAAAAAGTGACTTGGACTTTTGTAATCTTTATTATTTTTTAAATCACAACTTATTAACTAATCTTACCACTCTTGGAAATCACCTGTCAACTGAATATTCTCTCTATGCTTGTATCCTGTTCACCAGAAAAATGTTAAACAGGACAGAGACTTGGAGAAAGCCAAAAGAATTCCACCAACTATTACCTTTCATTGGAAATGAATCATCGGAATGTTTGTTTAACTTAAATTACAAATTGCCTAACACACCATTGTCATATCCTTTATAGAAGTCTGTTTATCCATATTAATATGATGATATACCAATATATTAACTCTGAACAAAAGGAAAAGGATTCAATTACTGCTTTAACAGCCTGTGGGGTTCCCCACTTAATAATAAATTCTAGAATTTTGGAAATTTTATTTGCTAAGTCATTTTTCACAATTCATGAATATGTTCTTCCTCAGTGACCCTATAACCTTTGCTCAAAGATTTTTCGGTAGGGTATCTCTTATTGTCTTGTTCTTTGTCTGGAACGAAACTAGCCAAGACCAATATGTCTACCCCATGGAATTACCTAGCTGCCCCAGATTTCAATATCATAATTCATGAAAATTCTTTGGTTATACTTAACGGTAGACATGTCTTACTTGAAAAACACTCTTCTATCCTAAATACCAAATAGTTCCAAATGTGCATTCCATATGATATGATGATATGATATGATATGATATGATATGATGTTTCCATTTAAAATTAATAATTATGTACAAGTTTGTTGAGGTAAATATTTTATTTTTCATTTACTTTAATAAGTAATCAGTCAGACCTATAAATATAACATTTGCCTTTTGTTCTAATAAATACTTTAATGTGAAAATATGTTCAACTTTCAACTTGCTAGTACTTAGACTAAAATTATCCTATAATTTGGGAGATATTTCAAAATGTGACACAGGTGCAGAAAACATTACAAGCTTTTATCACTTGGGGTAATTCATGTAGATATGAATTCACATGTCTAGTTCAATTTTCTCAAGTAAGATTTTTGATGTGAGATGGATTTTTTCCTGTATTAATTATGTCTTTCCTCTTTAGAGTGAATATTGACATTATTCCTTTTAACTTCGTTCATACTTAGACTCACATTCCATGAGTATAAATTATGGCAATTGAGATACAGCATTTTGGTTTTCTTGTCTAAGGAAATTTATTGAATAAATTTAAAAAATAGCATACAGCATCGTTTGTTATTTTGTAAAACCTATTTTAATACTCAGCCCCAAGCAGAGACGGTATCTGCATTTAATAACAGCTACTTCAAAGATATGCAGCAACATATTTGCATATGCTTCCACTAGAAGAATTTATGTGCTTAAGTTTACGGATATTAAAATTAATTCTAAAATACCACTAAGGGAATTTGTCTTTTGATGTTTTCTGTAGGGGCAAATTTACATTTTGATATTAAACATTAAAAATTAAAAAAAAAACAGAAATGAATGTATGTATTCATCCTGTGATTAGTGGGTAGAGCACTGATATATTTCAACATATTATCAATTGAGTGTTCTTAGGGATCTGTGTTTGGAATATAACAGAGGAACTCATTTTCAGTACTTTATGAAGAGTTCAATTTCCCTTCTTAATACATAATGCTATGGCTGCTGCATTTTGCTTTAAAGGACATTAGACCAAGTATGTAAATATTATGGAGGTATTTGCTGTTAATTTATTATTTAAAGATTAAAGAAGGCTTTTAATTAGTGAGTATATAATAAGAAACTTAATGAAAATGCCTAGTGAATTTTATTTCACCTAAAAGGATTTTTTTTCCATATTATCAACAGTAAAAATCAGAAGGAAAGTTGACCTCCTGACCTAGAATCATCACATTATTCTTCATAATTAAGTTTTCAAGTATTTTCATGGCTCTTAAGTAATGTACTTCTCTGGATTCTAAGTTCATTTAATTTTCTCCAGCCAATGTTTCTAAAGAATTTTTCAGTCTCAGTGGACATGGCTTGATAATCTCCCAACAATACGCCACCATATCACTGGTCTCTTGAAATGTTGCCAATTCACACAGGGTGCTAAATTAGCCTCATTGAAGTGTGCTGAGAGGACAGAGTCAGCCACTTTATAGCCCAGTAGTGGCCTTAATGAAAAGGAAAACAAATAATAGAATATCTGAGTGTTGTTTATGAGAGAGAAAATCAACTAGTTGAAAAGTGGAAGGGAAGTCTGTTTTGGGCTAAACTGAAGTATGCACCTGCTTTGTTCTTAAATGCCAGCTATAGAGGTGAACAGTTTCTATGAATTAACTGTGAAAGCACAAATATTCACAGGGTAGGAAGAAAATGAGAAGGATGGTAGAAAGCAAGAGAAAGCTACAGGAGAAAAAAAGAATAAAAGGGCTAGGTGCACAAATAAAAAATGGCAGTGTGACATAGCATTATAGTGGATACTCTTGATAGATGTCTGGCCCTTGTGCTAGCAATTAACTTGAATCATTGACTCATACAAATAAGAATAAATATAACCTCATTTTTGTAGCACTCCCTGATTGCATCTTCTACTATGATAACAGGTTATGTCAAATTTTATCAAAATGAGGATAATAAAAAAATGATGAGAATTGTCTTTGACAATTTGTTAGCTATATCAAAGACCTTTTATACTTATCTGGCTGTCAGGGATGGGATATTAGTTTCCTAATCTTATCATTTAGACTGCTACTTTATACGGTTTCCATATACACTCAAAGCTATATTCTAATATGAAATAAAGTATTATTTTGTTAACCTCTATGGAACATCAATGGATATGTCACATACTCCAGGAAGACAATTTTCTCCTCTGGCCTTCTATAGTAAGTTTTTCCATCAAGTGAATGAATTTCTGAGGATACAAGTAAGATCTTTTTCTCCTCCTTCTAAGCAAAAGAGGTTTTGGCCAGTAGAAACAAACACAAATCCATTTACTAATGGAACAGGATTAAAAGTCAAGCTCTAGAGAGGAGAAAGGGAAATGGAAGGAAGCTGATTGCATCTGGATTTAGAAAGATTAAAGGTAGTTATTGATTCTTTTCCTCTTGTAAATGGAAGAGAAAATGTGAGGTAAATGTTATAAATGTCTTAATATTCTGTACCTTATTATGAACTTTATGAAGGTGCTCAGAAAAGTCACATGGAGAAAAGAGTGTCTTATTTACCCGGGTCAGATAATCAGACAAAATAATATTAGCCCAAGGATTATTATAAAGTTCTGACTCACAACTTTGTCCACTTCTTGAGTAATTAATTTAATAAACATTCAATAAAATGGTATCTTCAGGAGTTCAAGGTGCTGAAATGAGAGTTCTCTCGTTTTGTGAACACTACAATGTGTCAGGAAAGATGAAATGTCCTCATATAATACCTTAGGTATCTCATCAAAGTTTGGTAGGTAACAGTAGAAAGCAATTCACAGGTAAGCAACTGTTGATAAGGAAGAAGTCGGAATATATTGCAAACCTTTCTTAATTCCTCCATCACGTCCTTTGTGAGTTCAAACAGATTAAATCTAAAACAGACTTTCATAGAGGCCTTAAATTCCATGCTCACTCTTCTTTTCAATTTTCCTTCCTACTCCATATTTCCACTATCATATTGTGGGTATTTTCTTAACTTTTCTCCCTCCCGTAAAGTGCTGGTTCCTTCAGGGTGGGATAGCAACAAATTCCGATATTTTAATTGTAACTTTTCACTCTATCCTGGCAAATTTTCATCATGGATTTACTGGGTTCATTATTCTAAGAGAAATCTTTATATCTGCAATTAGCTGTTCATAAATTATCTACAAATAAAGCTTTTCTCTTCCTAACATTGTTTTTATAACAAAACTTCTAAATCTTATTAAACCAGTGAATCTTGTTCTATTGACTTATGTTAGGCTTAAAGATAGATGGAAAAAACAGGAGAAAGGAAAGATAAAAATATGATTAATAAATATGCTAAATAAAAGCTTTTAAGAAGAAAGTTAAAACAATGAATATTATACTGAAGTAATGACAGTATATCTGGTGCTGAAGGAATGCCTAATGAGAAAAAGTTATTTGTAGAATGAGATAAATTGGATGTGAGTGTTGGTATTATGTGTTTTAAGAAAAGTATATATCTGTATTGATGGAAAGAAAAAAAAAGTGTATTTCAGGTGAAGAGAAAGAAGAAGAAGGGTGAAGGCCAGGAATAAGGACTGGGAAGAAACAAGCTATACAGAAAAGATAATGAGAAATTCTGAATAACTGGAATTGAAAGGCCAAACAGAAAAGACTTGAGACGAACATTTAGTAGACAAAATAATGTGAATTAATACACTTCAATGCAAATTCGAAACATTTTAACCAATGAATCTTCTAGAACAGGGGAGGACAACCAGTTATTTGTCAAAGTCTATTTTTTTCTTCTACCATAATTAAAGGATTTTCAGCTAGGTGTGTTTAAGTAATTCTTGCATCGATTTGAGAAAATGCCTGAGACTGGGTAATTTATAAAGAAAAGAGGTTTAATTGGTTGACAGTTTTGTAGGCTGTACAAGAAGCATGGCACCAGGCATCTTCTCAGCTTCTGATGTGGCATCAGTAAGCTTACAGACATAGGGGAGGGGGAAAGGGAAGCTGGCGCACATCACATGGCAAAAGCAAGATGAGAGAGAGAGAGAGAACATGTGTGACAAGAGAGGTGTCATACAATTTTAAATGATGAAAATCCCATGTGAACTCAGAGGAAGCACTCACTTGTCACCAAGAAGACAGCCCAAGCTATTCATGATGGATGTGTCCCCATTATCCAAACACCTCTTACTAGGTCCCACCTCCAATACTGGAGATTACATCTTCACATGAAATTTGGGCAGGGACAAATATACAAACTATATTTTTCTGCCCCACTTCTTCCCAAATTTCATATCCTGCTTACATTTCAAAATACAGTCATGCCTTCCCAACAGTCCCCTAAAGTCTTAACTCATTCTAGCATTAACTCAAAAGTCCCCAAGGCAAATCCCTTCCATTTATCAGCCTGTAAAATAAAAAACAAGTTATCTACTTCCAAGATACAGTGGGAGTATAGGCATTGGATAAACAGTCTCATTCCAAAAAGGGAAAAATCTCCTCAATGAAAGAGGCTACAGGCCCTATGCAAGTTCAAAACTTAGCAGGGCAGCCACTAAATCATAAAACTCCAGAATAAACTCTTTTGACTCCATGTCTAACATTCAGAGCACACTGGTGCTCAGGGAAGGCTCCAAGGTCTTGAGCAGTTCAGCTTCTATGGCTTTGCAGGACTCAGCTCCTCAGGCTGCTCTCACAGGTTGTTGAGTAACTGCAGCTTTTCCAGGCACACCATGAACTGCCATTCTTGGGTCTGGAAGATGGTGTCCAATTCTCAGAGCTTCACTAGTTAGCCTCCAAGACTCTGTGCAAGGGCTCCAAACTACATTTCTCCTTGGCACTGCCATTTTAGAAGTTCTCTGTGGGGGCTCTTCCCTGTAGCCAACTTCTGCCTGGGCACTAAGGGTTTTCCATACATCTTCTGAAATCTAGGCAGAGTATGCCAAGATTCCATCACTCTTGCACTCTGTACGTCCACAGACTCAACGTCATGTGGAAGCTGGCAAGGTTATGGCAGCTTGAGTTCTTGGAGCAGCAGTCTGAGCAGTATCTGGAGCCTTTTGAGCTGAGGCTGGATCCAGAGTGGCCTGGATGCAGGGAATAGTGTTTCTGTGGCCTAGCTCAAGAAACCATTCTTCCCTCTTAAGCCTCTGGGCTGTGATAAGAGTGAATGCCGCAAAAGTCTCTGAAATGCCATTGAGGCCTTTCTATCATTGTCCTGGCTTCAGCACTTGGATCCCTGTAAGTTATGCAAATTTTTCTAGAAAGCGGTTGCTCCAAGTCTGCCTGAATTCCTTTTCTGAAAAAGCTTTTCCTTCTCTGCCACATGGCCAGGCTGCAAATTTTCCAAATTTTTTGCTCTGCTTTCCTTTTAAATGTAAGTTTCAAATTTAAGTCAATCTTTTGCTACTACATCTAAGCATAGGCAGTTAGAAGCAGCCAAGCCACATCTTGAACACTTTAGTACTTAGAAATTTTTTACACCAGAGACCTTAAATCATCACTATGAAGTTCAAACTTCCACAGATCCATAGGGCATGAAGAGAATGCAGCAAATTCTTTGCTAAGGCATAAAACACATGACCTTTGCTCCAGTTCCCAATAAGTTCCTCATTTCCGTCTGAGACCTCCTCAATCTAGATTTCACTGTCCATATCACTATCAGCATTTTGGTCACAACCAATGAACCAGTCTTAAAGAAATTTTAAATATTCCCTTATCTTCTTCTGTCCTTTGAACCCTCAAAACCCTTCCAACCTCTGCCTGTTACCCAGTTTCAGAGTTGCTTCCACATTTTCATATATCTTTATATTAGGTTAGTGCAAAAGTAATTGTGGTTATTGCCATTGCTTTTGCACCAACCTAATTGCAAAGCCCCACTCCTTGGTATCAATTTTCTGTGTTAGGCCATTGCTGGATTGCTATGAAGATAGAACTGAGACTGGGTGATTTATTACACAAAAGAGGTTTAATTGGCTCATGGTTCTGAGGCTTTTCAGGAAGTTTGGTCCTGTCATCTGCTTGGCTTCTGGGAAGGCCTCAGGAAGTTTACAATCATGGCAGAAGGTAAAGCAGGAGCAGCCACTTTACATGGCAAAAGGAGGAGGAGCAAAGAAAATGAAGGGCTGAAGTGCTACACACTTTTAAATGATCACATTGCACGAGAACTCACCATCATGAAGACAGCATGAAGCTACCAGGGATCTGTTCCTTATGATCCAAGCACCTCCCACCAGGCCCTACTCCCAGCATTAGGGATTCCAGTTCAACATGAGATTTGGATGGGGATAAATACTCAAACTATAAAATACTGTGTTCATGTGTCTTCGTATCCTACTTCTCTGAATCTGTACTATTACATCTGCTTAATGGGAATATCATGTCCCTTCATTTCTTCATGCACACCTACAAACGTATTTGGGATAAAAACACAAAAGTGAAGCAAGGCTAACTTGGATTATGCAGAAAAGGACAATACACTAGAAGATGACAGAACTAGGTGGAATTAAATTGCCTCTAAGAAAAATATGATGGAAACAACTTGGACTGCCCACCAAATTCTAGACTTTTATAAAAGAAACAATTTGAGACACTATATTTGGGGCTCAAATTACTTAACATAAAACTTATTTTATAAGCAGTAAAGTAAGCACTATGTTTGTAGCACTGTGTTTTTATTGGATAAAAAAGGCATTTTAGAAAGGTTTGGGCACTCATGATTTTAGTCAACTCAATCAGAAAAATTGCAAATGAGATAACATTACCTTGGATGATGTTACTGCCACACTAGTTGGATATTGTTGTTTGTAAGCTCCCTTACAACTATCAGGCATTGAATCTTTATATAGAATGCTGAAATATTTTCAATATGAAAAACAAAGGAATATCAGCAAAATATGCTTAGAAGTGGTTATATAATTTTACCACATTTATAGTTCTGGAAAATATTATGGACACTGGTCAGTAGAATAGGTTCAAACTCTTGTGTGACCACTGAAATGAGTTAATTACTCTTAGGACTTCAGTTTTGTCAGAAAGAGGAATTATCTAAATTTCCCTCTACTTCTGAAATTCTATGACACAATATGTTTGTTCTTATAATGAGGTATACAAATTATGTGGGGAAAAGGTGTTCAAAGTTGTTTATCTATACTTGTGATTATTGCTAAAGAAAAACATTTCACATAAAATGGTAACTTGTACATGGATGCTTAAAAAAAAACCTGCCTACTCCAAAGAATGACATATTAAAAATAATTAATAAATAGTATTTGGTATTGTTGGAAGTAGTAGCAGGAATCTATTTGAATGCATAACTGGGAACTAAACTCTGAATTAGAACATATCACAACCTATTAACTATTCCTCTTGGCTGTGTTTTCAACATTTGAAGTTACTTATTGAGAGTCCATTGTTGAAACTAAATAATTTTGTTTCTTATGATTATAATGCATAAGATATACCTTTAAAATTAATTGTCTCTGAAGATCCAAGGAAAGGAAGACCACACTGTGGCCATATTAAGTTACATAGTGTTTCCTAATTTCCCCCAAACTTTTCCTTTATTCTAGATCTTTGTTTATGCTAATTTCTTTTTCCCAGAATGTAAATCCTCCAGAGGCTTTCATGTCTTTAAGACATATCCCTATGTTGTCATTGTGGCTTTTCCTTAACAAGATTGGATTAATGACTCATGTACTAGATTAGTCTTCTGTATTATTCTCTTTTACATGAAGTATATACTCTGCTAGGTTTCAATTGCTATTACCCATGTGTGATTGGAGCACTCAGGCCTGCTTTTGTGAAACCTCAAATAGACACAGTGGCATGCTAAAAATTGGAAAGCCAGTGTGTAACTGTAGCACAGCAAGAATATCTTTAGTTAGAAATTTGTGTGGTAATGTAGTACTTTCTGCCTAAAATGACATGTATATAAGACAGTAAGTCCTCAGTTTTGAGCTGCTCTGTATGGTGGATTTTTTACTCCTTATTTCACATAATTAGAACTTTTAGCTTTCCCATAAAAAACAAGAAAGCCATTCTCTTACATATCCTCTAAGACCTCTTGTATATTACTTGCTAGTTTAGTAATAAACCAAAGAAGACAATAAACAAAAACACTTGTTTTTAATTAATAAAACCTAAGTTATTATTTTTGTCAGTGACGCCTGTGTGGTTTTTCCTGGCTCATGCTGTTAAATAAAGTCTCTGGCAGGAAAGAGAGAGAGGATTTTGCCTTATTCATTGTCATAGCACACATCTTTGTTCAGTATCTGTCATGGAGTATGCAAAATTAAATATTTATTAAATAAATTGTGAATTAACATGGCCAGACTCCTTTTCTTTTTCTTGTTAGCTTACTGACAATTTCAATATGATGCCCAAAGGCATATTGGATCCAACGTTTCTAAAATTTGACTTACTATTAATTCCAAAAACTATGTCTTTTATGTTTTGTTATCCCATTAAATGACAACATGAGACCCAATATTGCTCCAACCAAAAAAAACAAGAATCTTTTCTCTCTATTCATCAAGTTTCTTCATTAATTCATCAATGTCATCAACTACAGTTCATCTGAAGAGATATATATTTATCTAAATTTCATCTTACTCACTATGGAATTCACACTGTTCATATTAGTGTCCTCTTGTCAGGAAAGTTAGTGAGTATCAGAATTGCTACCTTCCTAGGGAGTGTTAAATGTATTGAATCATTATTCATTAGCACTTCTAACTATTACCATTGCTTTTCAGAAAAAAAGAAAAAAATTACCATTCCAAATGCTTGCAAATGGGCTTTTATAAGCAATCTTAAAGTTAAATCTGATAAGCAGCACCTGCTACACCCTCTTCCAAATTTTCATTAAAACCTCTATAAATATATTTAAAAATTAGAAAACATAGAACAGAATCCCAACTAGATGAGAGATTCAAACTACTAATAGCATTTAGAAAACTTACCTATTAATAACAAGTGTGATGGATCTGGATGGCAAAAATTGATAAACAACCATACGAAATGCAAATTAAAACCGCACCGAGGTGCCATCTTATGCCAATTGGAATGGCTATCATTAAAAAGTCAGGAAACAACAGATGCTGGAGAGGATGTGGAGAAATAGGAACGCTTTTACACTGTTGGTAGCAGTGTAAATTCTTTCAACCATTACGAAAAACAATGCAGTCATTCCTCAAGGATCTAGAACCAGAAGTACCATTTGACCCAGCAATCCCATTACTGGGTATATATCCAAAGGATTATAAATCATTCTACTATAAAGACACATGCACACATATGTTTATTGCAGCACTATTCACAATAGCAAAGACTTGGAACCAACGTCAATGCCCATCAATGATAGACTAGATAAAGAAAATGTGGCACATATACATCATGGAATACCATGCAGCCATAAAAAAGAATGATTTCATGTTCTTTTCAGGGACATGGATGGATCTGGAAACCATCATCAGAAACCAAAACACACACGTCCTCACTCATATGTGGGAGGTGAACAATGAGAACACATGGACACAGAGAGGGGACCATCACACACCAGGGCCTTTCAGGGGGTGGAGGAATAGGGGAGGGATAGCATTAGGAGAAATACCTAATGTAGATGACGGGTTGATGAGTGCAGCAGCCACCATGGCATGTGTATACCTATGTAACAAACCTGCACATTCTGCATTAGTACCCAGAACTTAAAGTATAATAAAAAAAAAAAGATCATCTTGGTTCAAGCCTGCTTACTAGATATTAGGGATCAAGCTAGGAATTAAGCTTTCAACCTGCTTATAAGCTTATCTGTGAAGGAGACTTGAGCAGCCCTCAGTAAATAAGGTTCCAGACCAAGTGGAGTACATATATTTCTCTGAATAAGCAGAACCATCAGTAAACTGTACTGAGAAACCAATAGCCTAAAATATAATCTTAGAATAGAATCACAGAGCCCTCTGAAAGTTATTTAACAAAACTTAACTTAGCAAAATTATTTAGAAATATATTTACATCATTGATAATATTCAGGAAACCCAGCATAAGAGAGAAATGAATAACATAAAGGAGATATACACTGAGATAAAAAATGACACATAGTGTGTGGGATCAATGACTAAAAATCAACTAAAACCATCATTCTCAGCAAACTGACACAGGAACAGAAGAGCAAACACTGCATGTTTTCACTCATAGTCAGGTGATGAACAGTGAGAACACTTGGGCACAGGGAAGGGGTCAACACTCACTGGGATAGGTGAGGAAGTGGAGTTGAGGGGATGGGAGGGATGCTGAGGGCAGGGAGGTTGGAGGGGCATAACACTAGGAGAAATGCCTGATGTAGGCCAAGAGGGGATGGAGACAGCAAACCACCATGGCATGTATGTACCTATGCAACAATCCTGCAGGATGCAGGATATGCACATGTACCCCAGATCCCAAAGTACAATTTAAAAAAAAAAAGAAAGAAAAAGAAATTCAACTAAATATATCACAACATAATATAAATATCACAGAAATATCACAGTTATAAAAATAAATAAATAATATAGAAAATGGAATGTGTACTTTGAGGGTAACATTTTGTAGAGATTGCTTAAGAATGAACAAAACTGATTAGGGGGAAGCTAGTATTTATGGAAGACACAGAAATGTGAGCTGAAAATTTTATGTGTTCCTGTGAAAGCAGAAAATTTGAGCTGGAATGCATAATCAAAAACATCAGTTTTTGGAGAAAACATCAGTGAAATAACTTTCCTTATGAATGGTTCACTGCAGCTCAGACAAAAGCATTTCTGCAGTTCAGACAAAAGCTATTAAAATATAACTTTCTAAGTAGTCCTAGTGCAGAAAATCTTCTAAATGAATAAAGCATGAAAATTATGAGGCTACCACCCAGTGAAAACTGGAATTAGCATATTACATATTTATTATGTATACACATAATTTTATCATTCCCTTGTCTTATAGCCTGAATTTCTATCTAAAATATTTTTAATGTGTTAAATACACATTTACCAAGATAATTTCTAAATTGTTCAAGGCACTACTTATTTAATGAATCCAGCAATATTTTTGCTATTGGTAATGATACACTAAACACTTTTATACTAACATTTTGTCATGTATCCATTATTATATTCTTAGAATAGATTGAGGTTGATGGTTTACATAGTGCATACATTCTTAGGGATTTTGACACTAAGTCTCAAAATATTTAAAATGAACAAATGGATTAACAAAAGAAATGTTTTAGGATCCAGTTTTTAAGTGGAAAAGAGATAGATACATACATACATAGATGCATAAAGAAACTAAATATAACACTGTCTTTTACATTTATTTTATTTTATCTTTATTTATTTATTTATTTATTTATTTTTGTAGTTTTAAGGAGGAGGGAGTTTAATAGGCAAGAAAGAAGAGGGAAGAAAGAAAGAAAGAAGCTCCCCTGTAAAGAGAAAAGAGGTAGGGGTCTCCAAAGACGAGAGAGGGAACTGCATTTATTTTATTTTATTTTAAATTCAGGGAGTTACATGTGCAGGTTTGTTACATGGGTAAACTGCATGCTACTGATGTTTGGTGTATAAATGATATCATCATCCAGGTAGTGAGCATACTACCTGATAGGTAGTTTTTCAACTCACAACCCTTTCCCAACCTCCCTCCTCAAATCATCCCTTGTGTCTATTTTTCTTATCTTTCTATCCATGTGTATTCAATGTGTAGCTCCTGCTTGTAAGTGAGAACATGTGGTATTTGGTTTTCTGTTTCTGAGTTAATTGACTTCGCACTTAGGATAATGGTCTCCAACTGCATTCGTGTTGCTTCAAAAGACATGATTTTATTCCTTTTTGTGGCTGTATAGTATTCATGGCATATATATATATATGGCATATACTGGACAAGGAAAATGTGACATATATATATATATATATATGTGAGATATATATATATGTGAGATATATATAAATGTGATATATATATATATATGAGATATATATGTATATATCACATTTTCCTTGTCCAGTATATGCCATATATATATGCCATGAATACTATACACATTTTCCTTGTCCAGTTCATCATTAATAGACATCTATGCTGATTCTATGTCTTTGGTATTGTGAATAGTGCTGCAATATTCATGAGTATGAGTAATGAGTGCACGTGTCTTTTTGGTAGAACAATTTACTTTTCTTTGGGTATACACCCAGCAGTAGTATTGCTGGGTCAAATGGAAGTTCCTTTTTAAGTTCTTTGAGAAATTTCAAAGAATTGACAACAAAAATCTCAACTTAAAAATGAACTGCTTTCCACAGTGGCTGCACTAATTTACACTCACATCAGCAGTGTATATTGTTTCCTACTCTCTGCAACTTCACCAACATCTGTTATTTTCTGACTTGTTAATAGTAGTCATTTTGACTGGTGTGAGATGGTATCTCATTGTGGTTTACATTTGTATTTCTCTAGTGACTAGACACATTGAGCATTTTTTCCACATATTTGTTGGCCACATATATATCTTCTTTTGAGAGCTGTCTATTCATGTCCTTTGCTTATTTTTTAATGGGATTCTTTTTTGTTTATGGAATTGCTTAAGTTTCTTATAGATTATGGATATTAGACACATAGACCAATAAACAAGATAGATAACTGAGAAATAAAGCTGCACACCAACAGCCATCTGATCTTTGACAAAGTTGACAATAACAAGCAGTAAGGAAAATATTCCTTATTCAATAAGTGGTGCTGTAGTAAATGGCTAGCCATATCCAGGAGGTTGAAACTGAACCCCTTCCTTTCATTATATGCAATAATCAACCCAAGATATATTAAAGACTTAAATGTAATACTTTAAACTATAAAAACCATAGAGGAAAATGTTGAAAATACCATTCTGGATATCAGCCTCTAGCAAATCATCTGTGACTAAGTTTCCAAAAGTAATTACAACGAAAACAAAAATTGAAGAAAGAGTCCTAATTAAACTAAAGAGCTTATGCACAACAACAAAAAAAACTATCAATAAAGTAAACAGACAACCTATAGAATGAGAGTACTATCTTTTTTGTTGTAGCTGATTTTTTTAAAAATGACAAGCAGTTTTGGAATATAGATTGAGGGTAAATGTTTATCTTTCTCCTAATTTTCTAAGTTTCTTAATAATTGGCATAATGAATTTTTATATATTTTACTGTATTAATGGATCTCATAAAACTTTTTTTTCTGAACTCCAATTGTCAGACTACGAATACTCCACATATCTTTCCCATAAATCACTTAATCAAGCGCAAATATGTATGACTATGAATTATACATTGAAGAACTTTTTCTAATACATTTGTATAAGTCCTGAAAATATTAATAAATCTGATATATAGCTGCTGTCTTGGTGCTATCAGTGTGTGTATTACTTGTATAAAATAATCTAGAAGTACATATTCATTTACATGCTTGCTTTCTAGAATGAGAGATTTAGCAAGTAGGGTATTAAATAATCTCGATAGCTTGCAATTTGAATACATCAAAATGTACATTTTTTATGTAACCTCAGAAAATATCAGGGCACATAGCCTGTCTCGCTCTACATGGTAGATACATAACTGAGAATATAACAAAAACTTAGGGAGACATATGCTGGCTTATGGTTAAAAAAATTAAAAATCATTCTCATTGTCACTGCCACTGTTCAACCCATGTGCCTTTTCATCTTTGGCTTCATCTAACATTATCTCAGACTCCTCTAAAGTTAATTTATCTGAAGCTCTGCTCTGATTGTGTCATTTTCTACACTCTAAAATTTCAATAGCTTCTCAATAAATACCAAACACCTTACGCTGGTGTGCTAGATTCTTGGTGATTTGGCTGCAGTTCACATTTCCTGCTTTTTTCTCTCACAGTCATCTTATTGTAATGGACATAATTTTATTGTCCATAATCTAAGGATTATTTTTGTCAATTTTTGTCCAATTTATTGTTTCATCATAAATTTTTTAAATCCACTTTGGACTCTTAATTTTCCTTTTGCTTTAAGATTAGCAAGATATTACACCGTGGAAGTATTAGTTAGAAACAATCTACTTTGAATTTCAGATCCATCAGCAACTTGTTATGTGGCTTTAATATAGCATTGGACACTCTGCTCTTTGTTATCTTTATGAATAATGTGTAGAAGATGACAGTCTCTACCTCAGTGAGCATTCATTACCCTCACATGGACATTGTTTGGCACAGAGGTAAAAATTCAGGAAATGTCAGCTGTTGCTACTTCATCTAAATGATTTGACAAAACTTAGTCTTAATTTGCATTATGCTTATTTGCATGCAAACGCTATTTTTGTCACTTCTGGACTATGAACAACTGATGTCTCCAAGTGTGACTTATCTCTCCTTTTATTGTCTTAGTGCTTAACAAATCATCTTGCCCATAGTAAGCCTAAAATATAGGCTAATTGAATAAAATAATCTCAGGTTCTATTAAGGTTGTCCAACCAAGGAAATTTTGCCTCACAGAGCTTCTTGCTACTTAAAGCATTCAGAGAGGTTGGCTAACTCACACAGTAGGCTAATGCTGAAGATTAACAAAGTTAGAGGGAGACAGGAGCAGATGAGCTCTCAGACTTAGTCTAAGACTCTTAGATAAGTAGATATCTAACTACATTTATATAAAATAGAGAAAAAAATAATTATTTGTTGGTTTTTTTTTTATGGCATTTTAGGTTTTGGGGTACATGTGAAGAACATACAATATTGTTGCATAGGTACACACGTGGCAGTGTGATTTGTTGCCTTCCTCCCCTTCACCTATATCTGGCATTTCTCCCCATGCTATCTCCCCCCAACTCCCTACCCCCCACTGTCCCTCCCCTATTT
>CAUYQU010014366.1:0-32040 GCA_963574635.1 Cheracebus regulus | reverse complement strand
TGGGGTTACTCTTCTTGAGGAATATCTTTGTGGTGTTCTCTGTATTTCCTGGACTTGAATATTGGCCTGCCTTGCTAGGTTGGGGAAGTTTTCCTGGATAATATCCTGAAGAGTATTTTCCAGCTTGGATTCATTCTCTTCTTCACATTCGGGTACACCTATCAAACGTAGATTAGGTCTTTTCACATAGTCCCATATTTCTTGGAGACTGGTGGTTTTATTTAATGGAATGCGCCATTTTTTTTTTTTTTACCTTTTAAGGCTTCTGGTGCTATATCCTGTTTAGAATATTCTTTTCTGCTTCAAGATAGTACTTTGATTGTTGTGTTCTTATACAGTTCTTTTACATTATTCTTTATGATTCGGCTTCCAAAACAGTTTGTTTCTCATGTTTTGATCTTTGCTTCATCTGGAATTTATTGTGGTATAGGGAATAAGCCGAAATTTAGCCTTTCCTCCTCTACTTACTAGCCAGTTTCTCCTAAATTATTTATTAAATACTGCTTCTTTTCTCCATTTATTTGAAACACCACGTCTGTCACATGTGAAATTCTTGCTTGTATTTTGGTCTATTCCTGGACTTTTATTTTTTACTATTTTTTTTTCAAACAGGATCTCGCTCTGTCACTCAGGCTGGAGTACAGTGGTGTATTCTTGGCTCACTGCCACCTCTACCTAAGTTTAAATGATTCTTCCACCTCAGACTCCTGAGTAGCTGGGACCACAGGCGTACACCACTCGCCTGGCTAATTTTTTGTGTATTTTGTAGAGATGGGGTTTTGGCATGTTACCCAAGCTGGTCTCCAACTGTGGGCCAAACTGTCCACCTTCCTTGGCCTCCCAAGGTGCTGGGATTACAGGCGTGAGCCACCATGCCTGGCCTGGACTTTCTGTTCTTTTCCATTGATCTGTGTATTCATGTTTCATTATCAAACCATTTAAATTAATAGCTTAATAATTTATATTTGATAGAACGATTTTTCTCTTTTCCTCCTTGATCTTGCATGTATGTTTATTATTCTAGAAGAATCTGTCATTTGTCAAAAATGCCCCTCTTCTCTCTAATTACACACCAAGTATTTTTACTGGAATTGTTTGAATTTGTAGTTTTGGGGTTAATTGGTGTTATTAGACCATGTGAGAATTAAACGGATGAATCCAAATAAAGTGCTTAGAGCAGTGCCTGGCATAAACAGTCAAAGGAGAATAGCTGCTGTGCCGGATATTCCTTTTGCTCATTCAAATATGTTCTCTACTCTTCATCTTGCTCTCTGTGGAAAGAGGCTAACCTCTGTGAAGTGCAGCTTGTGCCATCTGGCTTCTGGTTGGGTTGGCCAATGGGAGGCTTAGCAGGAGATGGGCGGGTGGGAAGGGAGAGAGTTTAGGGTACATTTCCCAGCTTTTGTCCCGGAGGGCTGTGTTTGTTTACCTAAGGTCACACACTTCTTGTCTTCTCTCCCGCAATGAGAGTCTAAACTAGGGTCCAGTAGTAACAGCTTCCCACTATTGCTAGCCCCTGGGTGCTGCTGCACCCTGGCCAGATCTCAGTAAACAGTCCCTTTATGAAGTTCTCTTCACTTACCTCCTTGAGTTTGTCATCAGTTTTCTGCTGGGAACCTGACTGGTAAAGTTGCTCTCATCTTCCTTCCTTTTTTCTCCACTTCTCCTCTTGTTCATTTTAACTACCAGCATTGAATGTTCCTATTCTAGTCTTCTCTATCCTTCAATAGAGATTAAAATTTTCTTCATAGAGGCCTTTAGAATATTTGTTGTTTATACCCAGATTTAGTTTTATTTCGTTGCAGATATAAATGAAATATTTTCCTTCATTTTGTTTTCTACCTAATTGGTTGTATGTAGGCAAACTATTAATTTTTGAATTAATTTTGTAAATCAGCTGTATAATAAGTTTATTGTTTCTAGTAGTTTTTCGGTCCCTTTTCTTGTCTATTTCACAATCAGCTGCAAATAACAGTTTTGCCTTTTAGGAAATATTTATTTGGGAATGATTGTTTCTTCAAATATGTTTGAATATTAGGAGTTTTTGTATGAGAGTGGTTATTTTATTCACATGATTTTGGGTCATTTGTTGAGATACTTTAAATTTTTTACCTTTGATCTAATAGAGTAAATTACCTTAACAGATATCCTAATATTAATTTATCCTTAAAAATCTAGGATGATTCTTACTTGGTTAAAATATATTGTTCTTTTAAAACAAAAAAATATATATTATTCTATTGATGATTCTACTTTCTAATACTTTATTTAGGGCTTTTGCAGCAATATTTCTTACTGAAATCAATCTATAGCTTTCTTGGGTTTTCTGGTGTCATGTTGTGGTAATGTCAGTTTGTTGGCATCATCCTTGGATTTTTTGAGGTAAATTAAAAAGAGTAAAGCAGTAAATAAAATATTTTTTTAAAACTTTTTTTTTTGGATACAGAGATCTTCAAAGCACTGAGCAAATTAACCTGTTACCAGAGAAACTGGCATCATAAACTTCTTGATTATAAAGCTGGGTTTTTTTGGTATCACAATGAAAATACAGTTGCTATAAGAGTTAAAATGTTTATATAATGAAGCAGTGGCATATAATACCATCTTCCGTTTGATACGTCTTCATATACTTTGTCTCATCCTGTGAAGAGGAATGGGTGTTATTAGCTCCATTTAACAAGTGAGATTTAGGTTCAGAGAGATTGTACCTTGCCAGAGGTCACATGACTAACAAGGTTAAGCTCTAGAACTAGAAACCTAATCTCACTCTTGGTCCAGTGCTACTTCACTTTACTGTATCCTCTTTAGGAATAGAGGTAGTGCAGTTTCATGAATCAGATCACATTATTTCCAAAGCAATTATGTATGAAGACTTTAACATTTTTCTCATAATGCATATTGTAAGTCAATTTATGACCACATTTTCTTGAAGTAGAGAGCAAGTTTATAATTTTGTATTATAAATATCAACAAAGAATCACCCAGTTAAAGAACTAGTGCTACCTTCCTACCTGCAAGGGATTGTATAGATTCTTCCTAGATACAAATGGAAGGAAAAAAAGTGTCGTCTTGTGCTCATGGACAAAAATTACATTTTACATTTCTTCCTTTTGAAAATATGAATTTTTAAATTTATTCTTAATAAGTTAATACATGTTTATCATTTAAAAAATCAAGGGAAAGGTCTGGGTGGAGTGGCTCATGCCTGTAATCCCAGCACTTCGGGAGGCCAAAGCGGGTGGATCACAAGGTCAAGAGATTGAGACCATCCTGGTCAACATGGTGAAACCCCATCTCTACTAAAAATACAAAAAATTAGCTGGGCATGGTGGCACATGCCTGTAGTCCCAGTTTCTCAGGAGGCTGAGGCAGGAGAATTGCTTGAACCCAGGAGGCAGAGGTTGCGGTGAGCCGAGATCGTGCCATTGCACTCCAGCCTGGGTAACAAAAGCGAAGCTCCGTCTCAAAAAAAAAAAATCAGGGGAAAGAACAGGCAAAAATATCATAATCATTTGTAATGTTACTACCCAGAGATAACATTGTGAACATATTGGTGTTTAGCTCGGTAATCCTGCTATCTGTTCATTGAAATACATTCTTTTTCCTACTGTGTGTAATGTTTCGTAATCCGTTTTTTAAAAAAAATTTATAATGTCAGTAGTTTTCCATATTATGAAATATTCTTTTATAGAAAATACTGGAGACTTTTTTTCTAATAAGGTCTTATTGGAAACCCAGATATTTATTTTAATAACTTATTATTGTTATTAACTTTATTGGAATTAAAAGGTAGATTTGATGAAAGGAGAACTTTGAAATAGAGTTGTATCCAGTGGTGTGCTGGTAAATGTGTAGCAACTGGATCTCTTAAAGAAAAATGGCGCTCACCAATTTCTGCTCATTTTAACTACTAGTGCTGAATGCTCCTATTCCAGTCTTCTCTGTCCTTCAGTAGAGACTAGTGTACATCCTCTTATCATGGCTGATTTGAAGTTGTCAATACAGTATCACTGAATGGCGTGGGGAAGACGTGTACAGAATTGGCTCTCATGAACTAATGGACGCTGGCTCCAGCATGCCACTCATTGTATCAGCCAGAATTTCTTTAGTGGCAAGTAACAAAAAACTTGTTCCAAATTCTTTTACCTAATGAGATTTACCTAGAAGATCCAGGGTTGCGTGGCTCCAGATATGGTTAATTCAGCAGCTCAGGATCATTGTCACTTACCCATGTTCGGTCTCTTTTGCTATTAATGTAATATACCATGTTGGTAGAATAAAAATCAAAAGCCATGTTCTCATCTCAGTAGATGCAGGAAAAGCATTTAACAGAATCCAGCATCCTTTTATGATAAAACCACTCAGAAAACTAGGAATAGAAGGGAACTTCCTCAGCCTAATAAAGGGCACCTGCAAGAAACCCACAGCAAATGTTGTGCTTAATGGTAAAGACTGGATGCTTTCCTTGTAAGACCAGGAACAAGGTAAGGATGTCTGCTTGTGTTGGTTGTAATTCAGCATTGAACCAGAAGTTCTAGCCAGGTCACTTAGGCAAGAAAAAGAAGTAAAAAACATCCAGATTAGAAAGGAAAAAGTAAAACTAGACATAGATGACATGATTATCTGTATAGAAAATACTAAGGAATCTACTAAAGAATTTTTAGCACTAATAAATGAGTTCAGCAAAGTTGCAGGATGCAAGATCATCATACAAAAATCAGTTGTATTTCTGTACCCTTGAAATGAACAACCTGAAAATGAAATTGAAACAACTCAATTTTTAATAGCACACAAAAGCATAAAATACTTAGGAATAAAATTTAGCAAAGGGAGTGCAAAATATATAGTATTTGTAGTCTGAAAACTACAAAACAATTTTGAAAGAAATTAAAGATCTAAATAAAGGGAAGAATATCCCATGTTCATAGATTGGAAAACTTAATATTGTTAAGATGGCAGTACTCCCCAAACTGATCTGTAGATTCAGTAATAGTCCCTTTCAGAATCCCAGCTGATTGCTATAGAAATTGACATAGTGATTTGAAAAATTATATGGAATTTCAAGGGACCCAAAATAATACAAACAATCTAGAAACAACAAGGTAGGACTCATACTTCCTGATGTCAGAACTTGGTACAGAGCAACAGTAATCAAGACAGTGGGATATTTTAACTGGCATAAGCTTAAATGCATAGATCATCGGAATAGAATTGAGAGTAGAAAAATAAACTACTGCATCTGTGGTCAGCTGATTTTTGACAAGGGTACCAAGGCCATCTAATGGGGGAAAGAAGAGCCTTTTCAACAAATTGTGCTAAAACAACTGGATAGCCACATGGAAAAGGAATGAATTTCTGACACAGGCTCCAACTTGGATGAAGGCCAGTGCAGAGCCCAAACTTTGTGAATCAGTAACATGTATATTAAACATTCACATATATGCAGAGAGGTGCCAAGGCACAGCCTAATTTAAGATTCATATAAACACATTTATCTGGCAACATAAGTTAATATTTTGGTAGGAGTCCCAACAAGTTAAAAATCTAAAGTGTTTGAATGTGTGCATTTTAAAGAAGTAATTTGCATGCCATAAAATTCACCCTTTTAAATGTACGATTTAGTGGTTTTTAGTTGATTCACAAAGTTGTGCAACCTTTACTACTCTAATTGCAGAGGTTTTTCTTCCCCTCAAAAAGAAACTCTGAACCCCATTAGCACTCCCCACTCCCACCTCCCTCAGCCCATGGCAACTAATAATCTAATTTCTGTCTCTATGAATTTACAAATTGAATATGTACATTGTGCTTTTTTTTTTTTTTTACTACAAGTTTAAAATCGTGTCCCAAAATTAAATTATAATCACTTGGGAGATAGTTTGAACATTTATGTTTTGCATCACTTACTTTAAATGATTATAAATTTCATATTTCTGTTTTTACAATCAGTCATTCCTTATTGTTGGATATTTAGAGTGTTTACAGTTTTTCACTATTATAAACAATGCTGTAATGAAAATCTTTGTTGCTAAATGTTCATGCTCATCCATGATTGTTTTCTTAAGATTAATTCCTAGAAGTAGTATATAACTAGTTACAGTGGTAGGTGCAGTTTTAAGTCTTTGATAAACACAGCCAAATTACCTTCCAGAAGTTTGCACCAATTTTTGCTGAAACAGTGATGTAAGAAAGACTCATAAGTTTTAAAGTATTATAATACAGTAAGTGACTGTTTTTTGGTGGACGGGTCTATGCAAACCTACCCCCAAAGTTTGAGAGAGCTGAGGAAGACTAACCTCTCCAGTTTCTCAGAAAGAAGCGTTTAATAGGGACTTAAGAAGAGAAGCCATGCCTGTATTCAGGCAGCAGCAAGACAAGAGGGTGGATCCCATTATCCCCTAAACCAGGAATTATACACCATAGGGAAGAGGTGTACGTGTTTCAGGAATAATGTGTAGGACAACTGAAGAAAGATAACTTGAAGGTTGTTTTGACCTAAGGGCGAGATTGACGGTAAGTCTGTGCTGTTACACAGAAAACAAAAGATAAACTGGAAATCTTAGAGGCCTTCCCAGAACAGGTTAATCAGAAGTCAGCATGGTAGATTAGCATCCAAGATGGAGTTGCTTTAGCCTCTACAGCACCAAATTTTATTTTCTTTGTATAGGGTGGTCTCTGCTTCATAATTAAATGTTTACTTGACTACTTTTGAAAATTGTTTTCTGCCCAACACTTTAGAAAGTTTTCAGTAACATGAGTCATAATTTAAAAATCAAATGGACTAGAAACATTACCTCAAATAAGCAAAGCTACTGTGGTACCAGTTTGTATCCCAGGTTCTAAATAAGGGGCTCTTTAAATATGTATTAGTCATCAGCTGTAAACTGCTTGTAGTATATCCAGCTGATTCTTAACTGTTCATAGAATGAATTAAAACTTTCAGCTTTGACGGGGCACAGTGACTTATACCCAACACTTTGGGAGGTTGAGGCGGGAGGATTGCTTGAGTCCAGGAATTCTAGACCAGCCTGGGCAACATAGGGAGACTCCATCTCTACAGAAAAAAAATTTTTTTTTTTAAATTAGCTGGGCATGGTGGTACACACCTGTGGCCTCAGCTACTAGAGAGGCTGAGAGGCAGGAGGATCACTTGAGCCTAGGAAATCAAGGCTGCAGTGAGCCTTGATCACACTACTATACTCCAACTTGGGTGACAGAGCAAGACTCCATCTCAAAACAAAACAAAACTTGGCCTGGCTCAGAGGCTCATGCCTGAAATCCCAGCACTGTGGGAGGCCGAGGTGGGCAGATCACTTGAGGTCAGGAGTTTAAAACCAGCCTGGCCAACATGGTGAAACCTTGTGTCTACTAGCTGGGTGTGGTGGCACACACCTGTAAACCTGGCTACTTGGGAGACTGAGTCAGGAGACTAGCTTGAACCCAGGAGTTAGAGGTTGCAGTGATCTGAGATTGCTTCACTGCACCCCAGCCTGGGTGCTAGAGGGAGACTCTTGTCTCCATTTAAAAAACAGCAACAAAATGAAACTTTCAGCTTTCTCAAATTAGTTACTTCAGGGTTTTTAAAGCTTCTCCAGTAAATCTTGAAATAAGCAATTCTGGTGTCCAAATATGACTGAATTTAATCTTTCTCTTTATACCTATGTGTTAGAGATGTTAACGTTGACACAACTTTCTTGGGAGGGAGGGAATTCATTCTAAAATGAGGAAATAAATTGGGTAAAAGTGTGGCAGTGGTAATGCCCAAGCCATGTTCAGGAAATCGTAAATAATTATTTGGCTGGAATTAGGGTAGGTATAAGGTGAAAAATGAAATATTAGAATTAAGTTTATGCCATGAGAGATACTTTAAAAATGATATTCTGTCTTTGTAATACAAAATATTATGCTGTTGGCTAGAGAAGGATGTATGGTAAAGTGCTGGTGTATATAATTTGATAAGGGTTAAATATTGTGTGTTCTTTGTTGTGTCCTCTTTTAAACCTTGGTTATATAGATTATTGTTATATTAGTTTGAATTATATCAGCATATTAAAAGAGATATGTTGGTATACTGAACGATGCATATTTTTTCTAGAGTTTGCGTGTATGTGTGTAGGGGAGGTGCAGGGAGGGATGTATGCATATACACACACTTTGCATCTGCTGGTTTGTTCTTCCAGTCTTATCTTCTGTCCTGTGTTCCCAACTGCTGGTGGTAAATCCCAAGAGAGTTTGGTAATTGACAGGAGCTTCATGAATTAATGTATATTTCAAACAGTAAACTGAAAAAAAAAAAAAAACCTCTTACATATATACAAGCATATTTTAAATATAAATACTGTTGTGATGAATTAAATCCATTTAAACATAAATTCACAATAATATGTTATTTTGTGCTTTTCTCAGTCAGTGGATATCAGAAGAAGGCCTATGATGTGGGTGTAAGATATTTTTCCAGTAAAATATTATTCTTCAAAATACTAAACACCACCTATGCTGGCCATGTCTTGTCTCCTAAAAGTAAATTTGTGATTTAGACTCAAACACTTGGGGAAATTTCTGACTGGTTTAACATTTTTAAGTGCATGCCTAATTATTGATTCAGATGACTGAAAATTGACTATTACATTGAGTACCATGAGTGCTGGCTAGCCAAAACTTGAAAAGGGGAGCACTATGGTCAAACTTTTAGTTGGTAATGAATCTTCACTTTACTTCTTTTTAAAATACCGTGTCTGTTTCTTATTGTAACTTAGAGAAGCTGGCCATTTAAATGGGAGCAAAGGGAACAAGGTTGAGTAATGTCTGCTCTTTAGAGGAGCAGAAATCATTTTAAAGAATTGAGTCAAGTTAATTCAATACCTGAATATATTATCAAAGCACTGTGTATTGGCTATTCTTGCTTTGCTGCAAAGAAATAACCTGAGATGGGGTAATTTATAAAGAAAAGAGGTTTAGACCAGGCTCGGTAACTCATACCTGTAATCCCAGAACTTTGGGAGGATGAGGTCTGTGGATCACCTAAGGTCAGGAGTTCGAGACAAGCCTGGCCAACATGGCAAAACCTGGTCTCTACTAAAAATACAAAAGAAAATTAGCTGTGTGTGGTAGTGGGTGCCTGTAATCCCAGCTACTTGGGAGGCTGAGGCAGGAGAATCACTTCAACCCGGGAGGTGGAGGTTGCGGTGAGCTGAGATCACGCCATTGCACTCCATCCTGGGGGACAAGAGCAAAACTCCGTCTCAAAAAAAAAAAAAAAAAAAGACAAAAGAAAAGAGGTTTAATTGGCTCACGGTTCTGCAGGCTTTATAGGAAGCATGGTGCTGGCATCTGTTTGGCTTCTGGTGAAGCCTCGGAGCTTTCAATCATGGCAGAAGGCAAAGGGGGAACAGGCACATCATGCGGTAAAAGCAGGAGCAAGCGAGAGAGAGAGTGGGGAAGGGAAAGTGCCACACACTTTTTTTTTTAAATTAAGTTCTGGGGTACATGTGCAGAACGTGCAAGTTTGTTACGTAGGTATACATGTGCTATGATGGTTTGCTGCACTGCCACACACTTTTAAACGACCAGATGAGTGAACTCAGAACACTCACTTATCACCAAGGGGATGGTCTGGGCCATTCATCAGGAATCCGCCCCCATGATCCAAATACCTTCCACCAGGCTCCACCTCAGATACCGAGGATTACATCTCAACATGAGATCAGGTAGGGACAGATACCCAAACTATATCATACTAGTTAAAGAGAGATGATTTTTAAGGTTTGCAAATTTTAGTTGATGACTTTTTTGGACTTGGGAGAGAATGGGATAAAAACACCTTGGTTATCTTCCTGGATTATCTTTATGAATATCATCACTATCTGTTTTAATCCTTGTAACAACTGTGTCCAGGTACTTTTTCATTATCCTGGTGGAGAAAACTGAGGTTTAAAATATAACTTATATCAAGACTCTATAGTTAGAAAGAGTAAACACTGGATTTGAATCAGTGATCAGATGACCAAAGGCAGTGCTCCCCTGGTCCAATTTTAAGAGCATATTTGTTTGCATGAATTTCAGACTAGAGAGAATTCCTAACTTTAATGAATTGCCTGAAAATATTTTTTTCTTTTGCATTATTTTTACTGTGGTAAAATATGCCTAACATAAAACTTTCCATTTTAACTATTTAGAAGTGCACAATTTTGGTAGTATTAAGTACATTCATAATGTTGTGCAATGATCACCATTATCCATTTCCTCAACTTTTTTATCATCCCAAACAGAAATTCTGTACCCCTTAAACAATAACTTGATATTCCCAGCCCTCCCCAGCTTCTGGTAAACTCTGTTCTACTTTCTATGTCTGTGAACAAAGTATTTTTTTAATGAGAAAGTTTTGTTGATGTCAGATGATATGGCTTAACTTTTAAATTTCTTTGTAGAGTGTTGATTATAAATGAATTTCTTTTGAACAAGAAGTACCATGTACTTCAATGCAAATTAAGTTATTTTTGCTTTCTTAATTCTTTGTCTCTTCTATTTTAAACAAAGCGTTATAATTACATATGCTAAATACAGAAGGCTTCGTGTTCTCTTACTTTATTAAATGTAAACAAATGGTGTTAAGAGAAAATAGCTTTTTCTGAATCTTACTAAACTGCTTTTTATACATTGTTCTAGTTACAGTTCCTTAAGTTGCATTGCAGTTAGTCTTAATTGCCTTTGCAATTAAGTTCATCAAAATGGGTAACAAATCCGAGAGATGACTATCTTTTTGCCAACCTGCATAAATTTGTATCATGTTCTCCTAGCTGCTGCTTATCAAATTGCACATGATTTAACTCAAGCTATTATTTCTTTCTATTTATTTATTTATTTTTGACTCAAGCTGTTTTTTTTTTAAAATGAGTGTTGAATGTAATAATTATTGCTCATTGTACTCCATTAGGAAGAGTTACTGGGAGGTGCTCCATACTTTGGCCAGATCCTGGGCTTTGTTGTTTTTTGTTCCATTGACCCATGAGGTTGTGAAAATCCTAAAACTCAGGTTCACCCACTTTAACTTGACATTGCAGTGAAAGCCAGCTTCAGTACTTTGATTACTTGTTGCATTCCTGGTTTTACTGTTTTTGCCAGATTATTTATTTTCTTAACTGCTCATGGATTCATTTCAGATATTTTCAATATTTTCCAGCATTTTTAGCTGTTTTCAGTGGTAGAGTTAGGTCTCTAAACTAGCCCATTGTTGGAAATGGAAGTATTCTTAGAGACTTTGCAAAACGGATTCATTCACTCCACCCAGTAAATAATAATAATAATCAGAACACAGATTTTGTTTTGGTTAGTGTCTTTTTTATTTTTATTTTTTGTAGAGTTTGGAGGGTCTCACTATGTTGCTCAGGCTGGAGTGGAGTCACTAGTCCAACATGTGATCATAGACCACTACAGCCTGAATTTCTGGGCTCAACTGATCCTCCTGCCTCAGCCTCCCAAGTAGCTGGGACAAAAGGGGTGCAGGACTGTACCTGATTCTGCCACCGTGTATTTTTGACTGCTAAGTCAGTGTCTGTTCCATGTCTGTTTTAGACTTGAATGAAAGAATTTTTGATGTTAGCTGCAGTAGCTTGCTTTCATCTTCTGAAGGTACTAAAGGAGCAGGTTAGGGGAAGGAGAGGGTTTGAACCTAATGTTCTTTTTCTAGCCTAGCACTGGAATAAACTTTAAGTCCTAAAAGAAGATTCTGTTTGATGTTTGTTGAGCAAGGGCCTTCTTGTCACTTTCTTTTTATATTGTATTCAAAGTGGCTTTTTTCTGGCTTTAACCTTACTGAGGTGTGAGAGGGAGATGAATGTTATTGGTATGTATGTGTGTGAGAGAGAATGTTATAGAACCAAACTGGGGCCCACTCACCTGGCACAGTAAAACCAAATACCTTCAGGGAGGAAGGCAGCAATAGGTGTTTACTGCAGAGTGCTAAGTAGGGAGGACCGGCAGCTAAATGCTTAAATCCTCGCCTCCTGGGTAGCTTGCAGGCAAGGATTTTTAAATGCAGGGTAAGTTTCAGGAAAGCAGAAGCTGCAGGCAAAAATCATACATCAATACAGGGAGGTAACACGCTGGTTTAAGTTTAAAAGGTTGAGATATCTTGAAGCAGGGGCTTACATGTTGTAGGTAGATTCAGAGATCTGATTTGCCATTAGTTAAGGAAGAGAAACTTTGTTTAAAAATTTAAGGTCAGTAGAAAAAATGTTAACTGGTTAGGGGGTGTGACTTTCTCCAAGTGCTACAGAAAGAAACTTAGAATTAAAAGTGAGTTACAAAGTTTAGTTTTCACTTTCCCCTTATCTGGACTCCAAGTGCCAGTGGATCTGTTAGGTGGAGGTCCTCAGTGGGGTCTGAGCCTCTGAAAGACAATTCAGGGACATATGTTCAGATGTTATTTTTAGTTTCTGTAGGGAAAGCAAACATCTCTGGAGCTTTAACTTCCTTGGCTATTGTTTTAGACTACTATTACTTTCTTGTTTAACAAGTTAAGTAACCTCTGGGGCTAGCTAAATGCCTGGAATTTCCCTTGAAGGAACTTAAGGATTTTCCTTTGCGAGTCCCTAAAAAAGGGAGTCTAAGGACTCACTGCTCTGTTTCCAAAAAACAACTGTCTTCAGGAGGCTGCTCTTTAGTTTGAATAGTTACCATTTGTAAGTTTTTAGCCTTTGGCGCTCCCAGCCCTTTTCTGTCTGTGAAGTTTTGGTTTTAGCCATTTTCTCTTCTCTTCTTGGGTAATCCTATCCAGTCTTGATTGGTAGAGGATTACTCCAAGTCCCTCTCTCCAGCCCAGCTCTCTTTCCAAGCCTTGAGACCCATGCCCAGCCACTAGTGAACATTTCCACTTAGTTGTCCTTCATGTCCAGGCACTTAACCTCTCCTGAAACCTTAAAGCCAATCAACCTCTTAAATCTTAATCACATTTCTCTATTCTCCTGTCTACTACCCTGGTCTAGACCATCTTCTCTTCTGGATTAAGGCAATAACTTTCTTCCAGATCTCCCTAAAGACTGAAGTCTTCCACTGTGTTAATCCGTTCCACTCTGGGACCTAGAGTATTTTTTCTAAAATGCAATTTGTGTATTAATCTCTTAGATGAAACCTCTTGGTGACTTCCTTTTGTCTTTGCATGCAATTCAGACTCCTTGTTACGGTTGACAGTTTTAATTACTCCTCTGGTCTTAACTCTCTCGTCCCTCCCAATTTAATTTTGAATTCTATTAATAATTATGTTAAATTTCCTGTGGGGGTGGAGGGTGGGATGGATTTTGCTTCTCTCTATGAAATTCAATTTTTTGAGGGATAATTTATACACAGTTTGATTAACAAGCAGGTACACTCATGCAACTAGTACTCCAATCAAGATATTGTACTCCATAGTCACTCCAAAAAGTTCTTTTGGGGCCCTTTGCCACGGGTTTCCCCTAGCTTCTGCCCCAGGTAACCACTGATCTGACTTCTAGCACTATTGATTAGTTTTGCCTGTTTAGAACGTCACATAAATGGAATCATAGAGTGTACTTTTCTCCCCCTAGCTTTTTCAACTTAGCTCAGTGTTTTTGATACGTATTTATATGATTGCATGTATCAGTAGTTTGCCCCATCTTATTGCTGAGTAGTATTCTTTTGTATGGATATGCCACAATTTACTTATCCCTTATCAGTTGATGAATGCTTATGTTGTTACCAGCTTTGACTTTTAGGAATAAAACTGGTATGAACATTTGTGTTCAAGTTATTTTTCAGATACACATTTGCATTAGCATGAGCATTCTATTGCTCCATATCTTTACCAACACTAGATGTTATTAGTTTTCAATTTTACCATCCTTGTGGATGTGTAATAGTATCTTGTAGTTACAGTAGTTTGCATTTATCTGATGAGTAAACACGTTAAGCATCTTTTCATATGCATATAGGCTATTTGTATATCTTCTGTTATGGCTTGTATTTTCAAATTGGGTTGTCTTACTATTTGTCTTACTAAGTTTTAAATGTGGCCTGGCGCAGTGGCTCACACCTGTAATCCCAGCACTTTGGAAGGCCAAGGCAGGTGGATCACCTGAGATCTGGGGTTTGAGACCAGCCTGGCCAACATAGTGAAACCCCATCTCTACTAAAAATACAAAAATTAGCTGGGCATGGTGGTACATGCCTGTAGTCCCAGCTACTTGGGAGGCTGAGGCAGGAGAATTGCTTGAACCTGGGAAGTGGAGGTTGCAGTGAGACAAAGTTGCACCACTGCACTCTGGCCTGGGCAACAGAGTGAGACTCCTTCTAAAAAACAAAAAATACACACACACGCACGCACACACACACACACACACACATACACAAAATTCTATGTGTGTATGTTATGTATTTCTGGATACAAATTCTTCTTTTCTGCCTTTTTTTGATAACAAGTTCTTTATCAGACTTACATATTACAGATATTTTCTTTGAGTCTGTGCCTTATTATACCTTAGCACTGTGTTTTGAAGAACAGAGGTTTTTAGTTTTAGTGACAACCAATTAACACATTTTTTTCTTTTGTGATTAGTGTTCTTGTTTCTAGAAATCTTTATTTAACCCTAGATTATGGCTATATTCTCATACATTTTCTTAGAAATTTTATTATTTTAGTCCTTGTGTTTAAATATAAAATTCACTTTTAATTTTTTGTATGGCATGAGATTGAGTGTTGAGATTCATTTTAAAAATATTTATATAGTTTTTCCAGTGTCATTTATTGAAAAGACTATACTTTCCCCTGAATTACTTCGGTGCTTTTGTTGAGCATCAAATTTCTAAAAAAAAAAAAAAAAAAAGTCTACTGGGATTTTGAGACTGCATTAAATTTATGGAACAATTTAGGGAAAATTGACAATATTGAGTCTTCCAAAATTGACAGTTTTGAGTCTACCAATCCGTAAACACATGTATTAGTTTCCCAGGGCTGTTAAAACAAAGCATCCAAGCTTTGGTGGCTTGAAACAACAGAAATTATCTGACAGTTCTAGAGGCTGGAAGTCTGAAATCAAGGTGTCAGCAAGACCTTGCTCCCAGGAGGCAGTTGCCTCTTCTAGTTCCTTTTTAATGGTTGCTAACAATCCTTGGTGTTATTTGGCTTACAAATAAATCACTCCAATCTTTGCCTCTATCTTCACATGGCCTTCTCCCCTGTGTGTTTCTGTGTCTGTGTCCAAGTTTCTCCTTTCTTAGAACGACACCAGTCATTAGATTTAGAGCCTACACTAACCCAATATGCCCTCATCTTAACTTGATTACATTTGCAAAAACCCTGTTTCCAAGTGAGGTCACATTTACAGGCCCCGTGGGATTAGGGCTTTCACCTATCTTTTGGGGAGACACAATTCAACCCCATACTATGTTTTATAGTTTTCATTGTATGGATCATGCACATAGCCTATTAAATTTATCCTTAAGTACTTTATGTTTGTGGTTATGATTTCAAGTGGTATTTTTAAATTTTCATTTTCCAATCATATTTTACTAATATATAGAAATACAGTTTATTTTTTTATATCAACCTTGTTTCTGTTGACTGTACTAAGTTGTATTAGTTCTAGTAGCTCTTTTGTAGTGTCTTTAGGATTTTCTACGTAGACAGTCATGTCTGCACAAAAGACAGTTTTTTTCTTCTTTCCCAATTTATATGCCTGATGATTTTTCTTTTTTGGTCTTAATGTATTTAATGGCTCTTACTTTCAGTACCATGTTCAAGTGGTAGAGCAAACATCCTTGCTTTGCTTGTAATCTTAGGGCAAAAGCATTGTTAAGTACAATGATGGCTATAGCTTTTTTTTTTTTTTTTTTGGAGAGAGTCTCACTTCATCACCAGGCTGGAGTGCAGTGGTGCCATCTTGGCTCACTGCAACCTCTGACTCCCTAGTTCAAGTGATTCTATTGCCTCAGCCTCCCAAGTAGCTGGGATTACAGGCACATGCCACTACATCCAGCTAATTTTTGTATTTTTAGTAGAGACGGGGTTTCACTATGTTGGCCAGGATGGTCTCGATCTCGACCTTGTGATCCACCTACCTCAGCCTCTTAAAGTACTGGAATTACAGACAAGAGCCACTATGCCCGGCCAGATTTTTTTTTTAATAGATGTCCTTTATAGGTGAAGACGTTTTCTTTTATTCTTACCTTATTAAGATTGTTTATCATAAATGACTGTTGAATTTTGTCAAATGCATTTTTCTTATCAATTCAACTGATTGTATTTTTCTTTCTTAATTCTATTAATGTTGAATTACATTTATTGTTTCTTTGAATGCTAAATCAATTTTAGATTCCTAGGATAATCTCCACTTCTCATATTTCCTTTTTATATGTTAATGAATTTCATTTACTAATACTTTCTTAATGATTGTTTTATCTGTGTTTATAGGGGATATTGGTCTATGGTTTTATTTTCTTGTCATTGTCAGCATTTGGTATCTATTGATTTTCAGCATTTGATTGCTGTGTATCTAGGTATAGATTTCTTGGTGGTTTTTTATGTTTGGAGTTCATTTAAACTGCTTTGACATATGGATTGATAGTTGTTATCAAATGAGAAAAATATTTGGTCATTGTTGCTTCAAGTATGTTTGCTACCTTTTATGTTCCTTTTGAGGGTCTAGTTACTCCACATGAGACTACTTGATGTTGTCCGGCAGGCTCACGGGGTTCAGATTCTTTTTTATTGCTGTTGTTTTTGTTTTGTTTTGTTTTGTTTTTTCTCTCTGTGTGCATCAGGTTAGGTAATTTCTATTAATCTTTTTCTTATATTGTGTTTTGTTGGCTTTTAAGCCCAACTGTAAATTTCTTAGTATAGATACTGTATTTTTCAGCTATAGATGATCCATTTTTTTAAGTTTCTTTTTTTCATTGTGTACATGTTTTCTTTTGAATCTTTGGACTTATTTAGAGTAACATTTAAGAAGTATTTGTCTACCAATTGTATTATCTTAATCATTTAGGGATTTGTTTTTATTGAACACTCCTCTCCACCCCAATTTTGAGGTCACATTTTCTTATTTTTTCTCCTAACTTGAAATTTTTGATTTGTCATCCTTTAAAGAATCTTACGTTTTGATCTGGTAGGCAATTTAGTGACTTGCAGATCAACCTGATCCCTTTAGACTTCTGTAAGTTTTGTTAGTATTTCCAGTATAACTTTCTACACTGATGGACTGGTTTTACCCTCCCCCTAAGGTACGGCATTTCTGGAATCTCTGTGGAATGTCCCAGGTATTCTGTGAGGTCTCTGCTCTGTGGTTGAGATTCTGAACTCTCCTAGTTGTTCTTCCCTGGTAGTTATTATTTTTCTGGCCTCATGGAGTCTCATCCTATACACACCCAGCTTAGTATTCAGACAAAGATTCAAGGGGACCCACCCTCAGACTACTAGAGCTCACTGTCCTCACAGCTTCCTCCTCTCTGGCATTCAACCCTACAAATTCTAGGTACCTCAGCCTCCCTGAGCTGCAGTCTCTGTCTCCTTAGCTTTGTGAGACAGCTGTGCTCTGCAAGATTGCTCTTTTTCACTTTCAGGTTTGGCGACTGCCTGTAGGAAGGAGCCTGGGCAGTGTTAGGGCTTACCTTGGTTTTTATCCTTCTCTCAGGAATCAAAGTCCTGCAGTACTTGCTAACATCTGAAAACAATTTTTCACATATTTCATTTTGAAAGCCTAACTTTTTAGTTGTTTATATAATAGGAGAGCTAGTCCAGTACCAGTTACCTTATGATTTATTGAACCTTGTTTATGTTTTTAATTGGCCAAGATTTAGCTCACCTCTGATAATTTGTACATACTGCTTTTTTCTGCCTGAGGCTCTTTTCCCCACTGCCTGTACCTGACAAGCTCTTACTCATCATTTTTAAGGATGAGATTACATTGTCACATTTTTCCTCATAGTCTTCCTTGATGTTACCAAATCCTGGGTTGTTATACTTTATACTCAAAGCACTCTGTATTTACATGTAATTATAATTACTTGTTACTCTGATTGTGTATAGCCCCCATAAAAATCTAAGCTGCGTGAGGGCAAGAACTGTGTTTCATTCACATTATTTCCCTTGTGCCTAACACAGTGAAGATTTCAATCTCTGTGTGTGTGTGTCTCTCCCTTTTGCAATGTTGTATGTGGAGATGAAATTGTACTATTCAAGTCAAAGTGCCCCGAGTATACTAAAGAAAATTTTCGGACTTTCACTCTGATTTGGAGAGGGAGGCAATTATAGACAGTTGCCATCCTTATTCAGAAGTCTTGCTTGTTTTTGTTTTGTTTTGTTTTGTTTTTTGAGGTGGAGTCTCACTCTGTCTCCAGGCTGAATTGCAGTGATGTGATCTCAACTCACCACAACCTCTGCCTCCCAGGTTCAAGTGATTCTTTGGCCTCAGCCTCCCAAGTAGCTGGAACTACAGGTGGACACCACCATACCCAGCTAATTTTTGTATTTTTAGTAGAGACGGGGTTTCACCTTGTTAGCCAGGCTGGTCTCGAACTCTCAACCTCATGATCTGTCCACCTTGGTCTCCCAAACTGCTGAGATTACGGGCGTGAGCCACTGCGCCTGGCCCCAGAAGTCTTCTTTTTAAATTTATCCTATTTCTGCCAAGATTGGTGTTTTTTCCTTTAATGTCTGTATTATAACTATTTGTATATTTATATTTGCATATACAAGTATTGGTCTGTTTATAATGTTACTTATAGGTGAAGTTTTTTCTCTTCACCTACAAATCAGTCTCATTAAAAAAAAAGTATCTTTCAAGATAAACACTGTAACCAATTAGTTGCCATAGTAGTTTTGAGGAAATTAATGTGGCTTGATCTCATGTGGGGTGTTGTGGTAGGTGCACTGTCCCATTGAAGAGCTTTTGATAACAGTAGCTTTCTTAGAAAGACTTCTTTCATTATTGAATTGAAGAAGATACATTTATGTTTTACTAATCTTATTTATCTTTTGTGTATGGAAAAAGAATGTTTCCATTTTTCATTTCACAAGAGTTGTAAGTGAGAGCATTTTAAGATTACTAGTACAGGCCGGGCGCTGTGGCTCACGCCTGTAATCCCAGCACTTTGGGAGGCTGAGACTGGCTGATCACAAGGTCAGGAGTTCGAGACCAGCCTGACCAACATGGTGAAACCCTGTGTCTACTAAAAATACAAAAAAAAAGAAAGAAATTAGGTGGGTGTGGTGGCGTGTGCCTGTAATCCCAGCAACTCAGAAGCCTGAGACAGGAGAATCACTTGAACTTGGGAGGCAGAGGTTGCAGTGAGCCAAGATCACAAAACTGCACTCCAGCCTGGGCCACAGAGTGAGACTCTGTCTCAAAAAAAAAAAAAAAAAAAAAAAAATTTAGACTATTACTAGTAGAAAAATTTGTCATGATTTCGTCCAAGTTTGCCTCAGGTTTAAACTTTAAAATTAAAAGTGTTGGTCTATAAGTACTTATAAGCTGTCAGTTATAGTACTGTAGAGCCTTAGAATTGGCAGAGACCTTGAAAGTCATTTGTTCTAGCCTACCCCTCGAGCTCCTGGACAGAGGCCTGTTTGAGGCAGATCCTTACATGATTCTAATTGTAGAAAGTTGTAAGAAACTGTAGAAAGTTCTTAGAAAGTAACAGTCAAATTCTGTTTTTAACAAACTTGCGCCCACTGGTCCTACTTCTGCCTTATGTAATTTCTCAGAATAAAGCTAAACTTCTCCTTAGGTTATTTTATGCTGCAGCAGTTTAACACCTATTCTGTCCTTCTTTTTGTTTCTTTGCCTAAAGCTTCAGTTGTAAAAACATTCCCTATTTTGTATCCCTGTCGACATTAAAGTACGTCGTGTAAGCATGTGTCGTCCACAGTGGTGTTCAGAACTGAATTGATTCTTCTTGTCGGGACTGCACTGAGGATAGTGGAGCATCCTTGATTTGGAAACATACCTGACCTCATTGTCTCCTAAGATTGTCTTCACTTATTAGCTCTCATTAATTTAGAATTTAAACATCTTAGCTTTTTTTTTATTTAAAAAAAAAAGTTTAAAACATTTTCCTTGTCTTATAGGTATGCAATTTATATCAAAATGCAGACAGTTCTTTAAAATTTTTGTAATTCAGCATGTTATACCTTTAATTTTTTTGAATTTTTATAATTCAGCCTGTTGATTTACCCGTTGTGTTTTATATGCAGATTTGATACGTTTTTCTGATCCACATGCCAGTATATAAACTGTGGAACAAGACAAGATCCAGTGCAGAGTCCTGTTAGTTACCTTAGAATTCTAACACTAGTTTGAAGAATTGGGTGGGAAGGTATTTCCACCCAAATGCTTTATCTCTGGGTATGTTTGTTCAGCTAGGAGTGTTCCTAAATTGTAGCATGGGGCTCTGTTTGGTTCGTAAGAATGCCACCAGAGACTTTTCTCAGTGCTTTTAGTATCGTAAGATGATGTTTTCTGTACCTAAAGGCTTGAATTTTTGGTAAAGTGTCAAAGTGTTTTTTTTAACTTCTCTATTCTAGGAGGAATCATTTCCATGCCATTTTCATCAAATAGTGGGATACTACATGACAAAAAATTCAGAGCTCTAAGTCAGTATTACAGAAAGGTCTTAATTGAATGACAAAACTCCCATAGTATCATAGCTTTTAAATAATTTTTTATTAGTCATGGAAGCTTTTTTCTTAGTTTCATGTCACTTAAAATTCATATCATTTGAAGAATAGTAAGTCTTGGTTTTTAGTGAAAGAAATAAACCAAAACCTTACTCTGATTTATTACTTGTTATTAAAGTGGACTGGGATTCAAAACAATGAGAGTGCAGTTGGAGGGTTTTTACTATAGTGTTCACATTTTTTCTGTCATAAATTTGGTTATAGTTCTCTACAGACACTACATTTGTATAAAGAACTCTGTGATAGACTATTTCTGTCGATGAGATTCCAAAATTATAGACACTGATGTCAATGCAGATGAGGTTAGCCTAATTTGGGCAAGAGAGGGACATGCTGAGTCTCTATATGGATAGCTAAAGGCTATTGCCAAGATTGACAGGTGTCCTGTGAGTGGCAGAGAGCCCCAGGGACAAAATTTTCTCTTGGTTTACTTCTCTAAGAAACAATGAACAAAGTCATATTTTTGTTTTCTATTGTTCACACTCAAAATAGTGAGGTCTGCTTTTAACTCAACTTTTCTGCCTTATAAACTCCAGAAAGGTAAAAATGTTTGTACTTTCTTCTTACAGTATCAAATTCTGTTTTTGAAAGTTTAGGTGTATCCTATGCATTAATTCTTCTAGAATAGTCACCTGATTTATTGTTACTTTGCCATGTTTTACAAAGGATTTGAGATAACTACAAAAACAGTTAATGTAAAAGAATACATTTGTTATTAGTGTAAAAGAGGTAACTTTATAGAATAATAAACTACATGATTCAACTCAGGAAAAACAAACTTTTAGGAGAATTATCTGAATTATAAGCATATTCATTGTAAAAGAGATTTCATACTCATTTGAAACAGCATTTGTTTTTATTTCATCGTATTGAAATTTTATTATTAAAATTTAATTATAAATCACCAAGATAAGTAGTACTAAATAGATCCCAAAATAAGAAAAAGTTTTACAGTCATTAGGTTGAGACATTGAGAAAGTTGAGATTACTACTTTAAGAAAAACTGTAACCTGAGATTTTTGTAAGATTTGAGTGATGTAAATGTGTCATTAGCAATGAAGGCTTTATGACTTTAGGCATAAACTCAATAGCTGTTTCTGTTCTAATAGGAAAAGTTCTGATCTTGGAGTACTGTGTCTTGATTATTTCTGTATTACTATGTCAGACATTAATAGAAATTAGGAAGTGGATGCTGGACGAACTATTTTAGGGAGCCAACCTATTAACTAGCATGAGAAATGAAAGCCAAGAACCTAGTCCTGCTGAAGATCAAAGAAGGTTTCTTAGTGCACTTGTAAACACAGTGCAAGTTCCTGTCATGGACTTTTGTGATGCAGTTAGGTCTAGAGTTAAGGTGAAGCTAGAGTGGTTGGGGCATTTTCATTTCTAGGTTTCAAATACAGTAGAATGTAATTCTGATTTAGCTAAAATTTGTTGAGAGTCCACTACAAGCTAGCTATTTGTTTATAGATAGCACTTACCTCCCATGAAGGGGAGGAAAATAAGGCACAGAGAAATGGTGACTTGCTCATGACACTAAAGCTGGGAAATAAATCTAGGCTCTCAACTTCAAGCCCGGTAGAGTTTTGAGATGGTAGAAATAATCTAGATAGAAATTCATTTCAGTGAGACAACTTATAGAACTGCCATTCTTACTGCCTCTTTTTAAATCTTCATCTCAGTTATGATTCTTTAAGTATTGTACTTTGGTACAATACTTAAAGCCATCTTGTATTTGCTTTTCAAAACTTGACTCTTTTGAGCAGTTGATAGGAAGAGAATGTGAAGGAGGAAAGGGTAGCATGCCTGGGCCAAGCATCGAGGCAGTAGGCTGATTTAGAGTGTACAGCCCAGGCCAGAGGGGCAGAGAATGACCTCCAAGCCTAAGGCCCAGGCTGCAGCGTCTTACAGATGACTGCCAGCATTTCCCTTGAGCATTGGCCTAAGGTACATTCTGCTGCTGTGTCCCATGCCTAGACATCCTTCAAGTTTGGTTACTAGAACCTTACTGGAAGAGAGAGTAATCAGAGACCTTGACAGTCTCATATTAAAACTAGTCTCATGGCAAAAATAAAAATGTTTAGTATTACAGCTTGTTAGTTCTGTAGCAAGAAGTGAAAAGTTTGTGGCCATGGGTTAAGAATGGTTTCAAGTTAGGAAAATTTGGATTTACACCTATAGATTTAATTTACACTTCATTTTGACAAGCCTGGAATTGACTTATCTTTTAAATAAACTATTTGCACTGAGGATTAGGTAATGAAAATGACATTATTTTAGGATCATCATTTGTGTACACTGATAATCAGATGACATCTTGTCATGGACTGCAGTCACTCCTGAGTGTTTCTTCAGTCAGCCCAAGCTATCTTCACCTCTCTGTGGGAACTCTGCAATGGTGGCCTGACTAGCTCATCTATCCCCTACCCCACCTCTCTATACTTGACCAAGGTGGTCTTTTTAAAAAGCAAAATCTGCTAAAGTAGTTCAGCAGATTGGAATTCAGACAGTACATCCCCAGGTGGCCCACGTAGGGCCTGGCCTCTGCTCCCCAGGGCTGCAGCAGCATCTGGCTCCTCCACCCTGCACTTAAGCCGCCCTGGTCTTTCTGTCTCTCACACTTGCTGGGCTTGGTTTTGTCTCCCCCTGTGGCCCTCATGTCTGTTCTTCTGTCTGCATGATCTATCTTCTGTCTTCAGTTCCTGCACCATTACATTTCATCTCAGCGTCATTTTAGGGATTCTGGAAGAAGTCCTTCACCTCTTAACTAGGTCAGATTCAGGTTTTGTTGGCATTTCCTATCTCTGCTTCATAGCACTTGTTACAGTTGCACTTTTGTGTTTATTTACATAATTTGATTAATGCAGACTCTTAACTAAATTGCAAGCACCACAAGGGCAAGAACCTTGTCTGCTTTTATTCGATGCTTACATCCCTGCTATCTGATACAGAGTCTGGTACATATCAGCAGCTTAATAAATATTTGCTGAATACTTGAATGAAAGTTTCACAAAAGGCATTTTCTCAGCAGTATTATCTTTAGCCTCTAGGTCATGAAGATGAATGAATAGAGGGATGCTTTGTTATTAGAAAGCTCATTCACAGCCATGAGAACAAGATTTGTATCAGAAGTATAAGTTAGATTGCAGTTAGGGCTTGAAAATAGTATGTCCTTAATTATTTGAAAATGCACTATTAGACTAGCTTTTTTTCAGTAAGCCAAGAATGAGCAAATCATAATGGTAAGTAGCATAGACAGCCTCTAACATTCATAAAGCAATTCTATCTCTAAAAGAAATAAGAAGTTGAACAAATTTCAATTAAAAATTGAAAAGATGGAATAAAATGCATTAATATTTTTAAAAATGTCACAGGACACTATGCTTGTGAAACAGGTCTATGTGAAAAGAATGAGGACATTTTTAGTACTGCCAAAAATTTTTTGAAAGTTGTTTTAAGGCACTCTGTTAGTGCTAAGATTGTAGAAGTGTTTGAGGCTAGCCTGAGGCCTCTTTTGTCTACATTTTGTTAGACTGTTAGGTCAGTGCTCACTAAAGTCTTTTCCCTCCCCTCTTCCAACATTACTTAGGCAGTTCTACCCTAACCCTGGGGTTGTGGCATAAAGCATGCGCTGGGTAAGAAGGCTGGCTGGGTAGTGCATTCCCAAAGGAGTCAGGTGATCACTGTTGGAAGGCAGCTGCTTGAGGTCCAAGGCAGTCAGTGTCCCCTCTCTTTTGCCTCGGGACAGCTGGTTATTTATTAGACTCCTAAGAAGTTTCCCTTGCTCCCTAGTAGGAGAGAGAGATTATGCAGCAGGATTTTGATTGATCCAATGGGAATTACATTGATCTGGTGTCTGGCCTTGGTTCTTATCAAGTGGATCACCTCTAAGGTAGGCCATCTTTATTTTTAGGATGGTGACATTCATCATTGTTAGTTTACATATTTGATAGGAATGAAGTAGCTCGACAATTTTCTTTCCCTTTACCTCAGTTTTTATTTCTGTGATGAGAAGAGCTGTGTTTCATCTGTCGACCAAAGGACTTAAATTTACTACTTGTAGTTTTTATTCTTGTCCCACATTATTCCTTCTTAAGGGCTTTTTATAGCATCTTTCCTCAATATCAAAGCAGCATTCCTCAGTATCACTGCATTAAAGAAGTTTTTATGACTAAAGAAGTTTAATTTTTAAGATTACAAAATTAAGTTACACTTTTGGTATACGTATTTTAAACATTCTCAGAAAATTTAACAACACATGTATTTAAAGTATTATTTTGAGGACTTCTAAACAGTTATAAACTTTTTAAAAATGAAAAACCACCCTCTATCATGGTCTCCCTTAAGATCTTGCTATTGCTAAAATATATGCCTTATCTTTAATATATTGACATAATTGTAGGATTATATATATGTAGTTTTTGAAGTTGAATTCTAAACGTCAGGCTTGAGAAATTCTTGATAGAATGCTAGCTAACCATTTACCATCTGGACAGGGTCTAAAACGAAAGTAAAAATATTTAAAATTATACTATTTAAAATTATTTTTTCTATACTTCTATAAAAATGATTTTATCGTTCATCTGCCTCACAGCTTTTTTCTTTCTAGATTGAGAAACTGAATTTTTAAGGCCACCACTTAACTAAGAAACAAAGCTTCTATAAAGTTAATTTTCTTTCTCAAGCAAGATTTTAATACCTGCTATGTAATTTTCCACATTTAAACATAACATTTTAAGCATAATTATCTCTTAACTTGAAGTGTTATTTTCTTAGTGATTATGATTGAGGAAATCTCTTAAAAATAATGCATTCAGATTTTAAAATCTTGGTGTTTTAAAAGTTAAGAACTAATTTTGTTGCACTGACAGCTATTTACTCATTTTTAAAGGATTGACTTGCCAAGTTATTGAATGAAGGTCAAGTTAATGTTAATAATACATTAGTTGTCTTGTGGGTGTTTTCAAAGACTTTACTTTTTAGTTTTTTTTTTCTTTTTTTCTGTAGAGATGAGGTCTTATTATGTTGCTCAGGCTGGTCTCAAACTCCTGGGCTCAAGCAAGCTTTCTGCCTCAGTTTCCCAAAGTACTGAGACTATAGATGTGAGCCACTGCACCTGGCCTCTAGACTTTACTCTTTTAATGACCACCAAAAAATTAAATTGTTTTTAAACAAAAAGAATGGTAATATTTTATTTTAAAAAAAATCTTTTAAAAAGGAAGAAAATGGGAAGGATACTATTTGGTAGATCAATGCAATGTTTGAATACTTTAGCCACTCAAGTACAAGCATGTTTTTCTAGCATATGTAAGTAAGATGACTACTCTGAAAAACTTACTTTGCTATGTCAGAGGAACTTCACAACTTTGGCTGGGCTTCATCTTTTACTGTGTTATTTATTTTTTTTTCAGTAATGTTGCCAAAAATTTTATTCAGTGCTCCTTTGTTTAAGCCCTTTAACCATCAGTTTATGAATCTGCAAAATGGAGCTAATAAAGCCTACTACTGTATAGTGATCTTGTATGGTTTAAGTGAGATTTTGTGTGAAAACACTTGGAACATTTTTTTGGCACAAAGTAGGAGCACAGCAAATGTTAGTTAATATATTATTGCTCTTACCATGTAATGGAAATGCACTTGTTTTTGCTCAATAAATCATTTAGTGGAAAACTTGGAACAAAATAAAAACAATGGCATTAAAATGTCTTTGCTGGGTTTTAAAACATGTCTGTCTTTAAAAGTTATGTATTAACTAATATTGGGAACAACTTTTGCACCTTTTATCATTTACCTTCGAGTCAAATCTTTTGTGGAAGAATGATTCACCCTGATTCAAGGTGAGTCTTGCTAGGACACCCAGAACTCCTGTTAGTGAGGCAGTGGATCCTTTGGTGCTTTACAGTTTAACTTGTTTATGCTGCTGCTGTCAGTTTCTGATTAGCTCAGCCTCGCCCATGTTTTGACCTATACTAGCTTGCTTTACAAGCTGTTCCCAGGATGGCTAAATTAGAAGAGTCACGAGTAGAAGCCTGTCAGTTATTTCCATTCACTGGTGAAGTGAGGTGGGAATGTGGGTGATAGCTCTGAGACTGACAGTGTGACACAGGATTTTGATGAAATTTGTTTTGCTGATATTAACAAGAAAATTCTAGTAGTAGATGGTTTTTAAAATGATAATCTTTAAAGAAATCTTTGTTACATGTGCAGCAGTCTTATATAAAAGTAGATAAAATTATTTTTAAAACAACATGATTCTAACATGGAAGCCAAATTTTTGTTATAACTCATATAGTGTTTTTTTTCCAAAAAGAGTTCCTGTAGGTTATTCTACCTACCTACTTTAGATTATTCTACCTAGTGAGAGAACTTAATAATATTCATTTTAATCTTAATTCTTAAGGGAGTGGATGAATGAATTATCACTCAGGATGTAAGGCTATGTCTTGTAGTTCAGTATAGCATTTAAGCTAAGTATTTGTAGAATAGCCTTACTTACATTAGTACCTTATAATTAATAGAGTAACTTGGATATTTTGCACAGCCCTATGTAATTTGTATCTATTTTAAAATTAAACTCTGCTTTTTTTGCTTAATAAACTGAGATTAATATAGACCCTACCATTTTAATATCTAAATTAGTGTTTCTATAAATGAGGCTAAAATGATTACCTTAATAAGTTTAGTGTGCCATGGTTTTATCTAGACTATGTGCATTACCCAGTTTTTGACTTAATATTATTTTGTGATATTTAACAGAGAGCTAATATTGATCAGTCTTTTACAATTCTTAATATGTGAAGTGATAAATATGATTTTTACCTTTCTGAATAGCAACTGTTACAGTAAATACCCTTCCTACATTACAAAAATCATAATACTAATAATGTCAGCTACCCTCCTAAAGAGAACTGTTAGAGATAACAGCTTAAAGTTATTTTAACAAGTTATTTATCTAAGTTGTTACTGGATACCAGCAAATTGATCGGTCGTGACAAGCTATTACATAATATCTGTAGTTTCATTAATTTGCTGTAGTTGATAGAAATATTTTTTGCCACATATTCCCTTCCTAGGCTAGTAGGTTTACCCCTAGATTGGTGGTTTTAAGGAGAGTCCTCTGTAATATAGTAAGCTAAATACCATGGGGAGGGGATTTGCACAGTAGCTATGAGTGGTGCCTTTTAACAGTGGCTGTTTGCTCCAAAATAACTACCATGAAACACTGCAGGAGGCTTCCTTAAGTTATTCTATTAGTGGAAGGCACTTTAAGCATGTTGCCAGGAGTGTATTCTATATGATTTGGTCCCTTGGGATTTAAGATCATGCTTTTTTTTGTAAATTTCTTTGTAGTAGATTTTTATTTTATTTTTTTATTTTAATTTTATTTATTTTGTGAATATATGATAATTATACACACTACAAGACTCAAAAAGTGTAAAGATAAACATTGAAGAGCCCCTCTCCTATCTCTGTATCCCTAAGCCTCCTTGGAGACGCCCAGTAGTGATAGAATTATATTTTTGTTTGAAATTTTTGTTCCTCTTATATTTCGTGAACTGTGTTTTTTTTAGAACTTGTGAAATCATGTAAGATTTTAATTGATATTTTTCTCTTAAAAGACAAGCATTAAAGATATAATAATATTTTGGGTGGTTATTTTGCACACTAAATCTAAGTGAGGGCTTTAAGTACATTTTCAGTATAATAATAGTAAAAAAATGTGATTGTTTTCCTTGAGATTTGTAGGTATATGTTGAGGAGTTATAAATTCCATGCCAGAGTCTTGTAAGGGAAGAGGATCATTCATCTGATATGTAAAAAGACAGTTTCATTGCTTTTATAAGTACTTCTTTTGTTAATGAAGTCAAGCATTTTTTTGTGTTTATCGTTTTATTTTCCCCTTGTGAATAGTATGTTTATGTCCTACCTATTTTTCTACAGCTTTTTAGTCTTTTTCTAATTGATTTGTAAGGCACTTAAAAATTTTTTTGGTGGGAGGATAGTAGAGGAAAATTAGCCCTTTGTTGTATCAGTTGAACTCATTTTTCTGGGTTTGAAGTTTATTCTTTACTTTGTTTACGATATATTTTACCATCGTAATTTAACTTTTAAGTGGCCAAATTTGTCAGTGTTTCATGACTTAGGGATTTTTATGAGATAGTTAGAAAGGCCTTCCTATTTAAGACTTAAAAATAGTCTTGGTTTCTTTTAATATTTTTGTGCTCAGTTTTTAACATTTAAATCATTGTTCTATGTGTAATGTATTTTGGAGTGGGAAGGTAATAATACACCTTTATGTTTTTCTAGATAGCACCATGTAATCTAACGTTATTTATTAAAAATCAATATTTCTGCCACAGATTCTAAGTCCTGTATTTATCATGTACAGAATCACTGTATACTCTTGGATTTGCTTCTAGAGTCTCTGTTCATTATTTTCTCTATTTATTTGCAGTGTCACACTACTTTGTTAATATCCCATGGTGCTAGTTCATTCACCCCTTCCCCCCACTTTTTTTGAGACAGGGTCTCACTCTGTCTGTTAAGCTGAAGTGCCGTGGTGCCATCATAGCTCACTGTAGCCTCCAAATCCTAGGCTCAAGGGATCCTCCTGCCTTGGCCTTCCAAGTAGTTGGGATTACAGATGTGCAACACCATACCTGGCCTATTACTACTTAAAAGAAATGTTTTTGCTTGTTAATTTAATTTTACTGATCACTTTTGACATGTAGGCACTGTTCTAAGTGTTGGGATTTATCCTAGATCTGGGAATATAGCAGTGACTGAAGTCCCTGTCTCCACAGAGCTTAGATTCTATGTCTAAGCTCTGATTTGGTCAATTTTATCTTCCTCATTTTTAAATCTATCCTCATTTATGTGCATTCTGTTAATCACTAATTTATTCATCTATTTATCAGTTGTTAATTGATTTATTTGCAATAAATCCATTTAGTCATTTGTTTACCAAGTTTTTATTTAGAACTTACTAAATAATAGGTCCTGTTTTAGAAGCCAGGGATGCAGTGATGACTAAGACAGACAAAGTTTATGCTCTTGTGGAGCTTTTATTTTAGTAACACATGGACAAGATAACGTTGGGTGCGTGCAACACAGAGGACTGAAGTAGGGAGCTGTTTAAGAGGCTGGGTTCCAGGTGGCTGTAGATTTGACAGTGAGGGATCTCTCTCTGAAGAGATGACGCTTTGTCTAGAATCTGCAAGGTAAGAAGGGAACAGTGAAGCAGTGATCCAGGACGAGGGAACAGCAAGTGGAAAGGCTATATATTTGGTATAGATGAGGAAAAGCAAGGAGGCAAGCTTGGCTGTCTCCTAGCAGTGGGGGAGGCCAAAGTACAAGAGGGCACAGAGGTAGGCAGGTCACAGAGGACTCTTCGAAATTAAAGCTTGGGGGGCCCCAAGTGTGATGGGGAGTCTTTGGATGATTTTGAGCAGAAGCTGAAATACTTACTTTTGCTTTTATGTGAAGCATGGACTGGGGGCCAAAGAGATGCATCAGGAAAGCCAGTGGATTGTCCTTTCCTTTCTTTTCTATTAATATTTGGCAACTCCTGTCAATCCCTTTTGAGTCAACTCAAATGTCACCCCAAAACCTTTACCAACTTACTCAAACAGATTAAATTTCCAAGAAAAGGCTGTATGTGCCTCTCTTTGTACCCATTTTTATGGTGGTTCTTAACCATACTGTATTGCAGTTTGTCATCCTTCTACCCCAGAGATTTCAAGAACAGATACCATATCTAATTTCATTTTGTATATCCAACTTCTCTTGGACAGTGCTTCACAAATAATAAATGATAAATACATGTTTGTTGAGTTGAATTTTATATCATATTTGTCATATAATGTGTGTGTTTTTTTTTTCTAGAGGCGTGGAGCTATTTCCTATGACAGTTCTGATCAGACTGCATTATACATTCGTATGCTAGGTAAGCATTATTTATTTTCTACCAATATCACTTAATTTTGTTATTATCTATTGTTATTTGAATTTGAGGTATCTTTCGTTAGGTAGCTTTTCATAGCTGTTTGTAGCAGAAATATCCTACTACCTAATGGAGTTTAGAGTCTGGAAACCAATACTGAATGTGATGTGAATAAAGAGAGGTATTTTAGAGTTACAGGTAATTGAAAAATCTTTGGCTTAATACCTGGGACACTGTCATTAGTACACAGTTTTAAATTGCATCTTGAACATTCTTCATAGGAAATAGTTTTAGATTTGTAGTGGCTAAATACCAAATAGATGACTGCCGGCGTGGACAAAGGTGAGGCCATGAAACACCTCAGATAGTCCTGTTCTCAGTTGGCTGGCAAGGAAGACCATTTGACTTCTTCTAGTTCTGGTGCTTAAATTTTTTATGTATTACTCAATTCCACAAGGTAAAATGCATTTAGATATGTGCATATATATGTCTAATTTTCTTTCTCTCTTTTTTTCTGTACCAGATTTCTGTCTTCATCCATGTCTCCGTCATCTTTGCACTTTAACTCATATTATTAAACATGCATATTAAGATTCCAACAGGCAAATTTATTCATTTTTTGTTAGAAGACTCTCCCATGACTCCTCCTCAACTCAGAATTCCTACCCCAACTTTATGATATTGATCCTTCCTTATTCTTCACCTACTTTTGTTTTTTCTTTGCCACCTTCACTAATTCCTTTTCATACTTTCAAGCTGAAGTGTTTCCCAAGGTTCTATTTTAACTCTTACTCCTTTTTGTCCTCTTTAATTTATCCTGTGTATCTTATCTGCCTCAATTCTTTTCTACTCCAGGACATATTTTTCCTTTGCAAATGTGCAGCCTTTTTCTCCTTGCTGTCTCCATCTTTCTCTAACAAACATGTTCAGGATTTTGCTGTCCTTAAGACAGAGCTTTGGATTCATATTTTCTTCAACTCTGTAGAACATCTCCATGTGAATGTTATAAATATCTCAAACTTAACATGTCTAAAGCAAAACATTTGTTTCCCATGTCTGTCTGTTTCTGCAGTCTTTTGCCATCTCAGTATATATAACTCCCTTCTTCCAGTCATCAGGTCAAAAACCTCAGACTCATATTTGACTTTCTGTTCCTTGCACACTCCATATTGAATTCATCTGCATATCCTACTGGGTGATACCTTAGAATACACCCAGAATCTCACCACACCAATGCTGTTGCCACCACATTTGTTACTTATTCCTTTTTTTTTTTTTATTTTTTTTTTAGAATAAAAAGAATGAAAGAGAGAAAGGAATAGGAAGAGATTTTAGAAAAAGAGAGAAAAGGAGAAAGAAAGAAACAGCAAAAGAAAGAAAAAATGAAAGAGAAAGAGGAAGAGATTTTAGAAAA
>CAUYQU010014365.1:0-35836 GCA_963574635.1 Cheracebus regulus | reverse complement strand
TCTTTCTTTCTCTTTCATTTTTTCTTTCTTTTGCTGTTTCTTTCTTTCTCCTTTTCTCTCTTTTTCTAAAATCTCTTCCTCTTCCTTTCTCTCTTTCATTCTTTTTATTCTAAAAAAAAAAAAAAAAAAAAAAAAAAAAATTATTGTTCTGGAACAGTAAAAAATGATAGTCTGCTGATTCAATAGATTAGACTGAATAATTCATTTCAATACACTCAAACACTGTTTAATCTTATAGCATCCAAAATAAGAACTTTAGAACCCAGACAATAATCACAAGAAGTTAGAAACTAGTTATGAATGTTCCTGACCTGAAGATACCTGTGAGAACTCAGTCACTTCAGTCTGGGCGTGGTGGCTCACTCCTGTATTCCCAGACTTTTGGGGGCCAAGGATGGAGGATCACTTGAGCCCAGGAGTTCAAGGCCAGCCTGAGAAATACAGTGAGATCCCCGTCTCTACAAAATATTAAAAATTTAGCCAGGTATGCGGGTATGCAGGTGTGGTCCCAGCTACTTGGGAGGCTGAAGTGGACCACTTGAGACCAGAAGGTCAAGGCTGAAGTGAGCTGTGATTGTGTCACTGCACTGTAGTCTGGGTGACAGAGTGAGACCCTCTCTCTCAAAAAAAAAGAAAGAAATTAGTCACTTTAATATAATCTTTGATGAATTCTCTTTCCCCAAGGCTTAATAAATATTTTATGGATTCACAGAGCCAACTGGCTTCATTTCACTTCTATTCACCTAGGAACTTTTGTGTTGATCTTATCTGTTTGCCTTCCAGTGTCTGGCACTTTAAAAGAACTACCCCAATGTTAAGAGTGTTTGAGTGCTTCAAGCCCAGCACTCTGCTAGGCACTTTACATATACGTTAATTATAATCTGCATAACAGCCCCAATAAGTGAGAGTGAGCAGTTTCGCAAAAACAGCACCCAGATTTAAGAAGACTAGAGAATTTGATTGAGTCTACATAGCTAGTTGCAGGCAGAGTTTGAATTTAAAAGCAAACTAGACTATCCAGACCATTCCTGGTGTTTCATGAAAGGTAGTCTCTGTACCACCTGGGGTGATACTTTAAATGTGCATGACCAGGACCCACCATCTAGATACTGAATCATATTTTTTAGAGATGGAGTGCTAAACTGTACATGTTTAAGAAACTCCCAGGTGATTCTGTGCCATGCTGATATCGACATGGCTGATTCTAAATATAAAAAGACAACATTGGGGTCAGATCTCATTGTTCATGAATTATGAAAACTCGGAGTTTGCACTCTAGTTGTGATCTTTTCACTGCCCTCTAACACCTACACATCAAAATATGCTAAAATGCCAATGCACAGAATTAGAGAAGGAGGAAATTCCTAATTTATTATGCAATTTAGTACTTAGTAAGATTAAATGGGGGAAGAACAACTTGATTAATTACAAGGGGGGAATTAACATACATACAGCCCAGCTTGAAAAAGGGCATGAGAATTCTGAAATGGAATTTTAGTGAAATATTTAAAACTGCTTCTGTCATTTAAATGAACGGCATTATTCATTTGATAGACTTGGTTGCCCGAATCATTCAGAAATATTACATGACTTACACAAAATTGTATAATAAAAGATGAATGAAATCTTCTGAAACTAATACATGAACAAAGTGCTTTACAAACGTTTAACTCTTACAAGGGCCTTGATGAGGTGAATTTATTATTTCTAATTGAAAATGGAAGAAACCTAGTCTCAGAGAGATTATTTGCTTTTATTGGCTTAAAAGAGCTCTGCTAGTAAGGACAGGCCCAGGACTCAAACCCATCTCCTATGACTAATGCCCCCTGCTCTATACCACATCACAGTGCCTCAGGGGACTTCATCAAAGTGGTTCTCAAAGTGTGGTTCCTGAAACAGCAGCATCAGGAATGTGACATCATCACCCCGGAATGTGATAGGAATGCAAATTCTCAGGCTCAACTTGTGTTCCTGAACCAGCAACTCCAGGGCTAGGATGCAGAATCTGCTGTTCAACAAACCTTCCAGGTGATTCTAGTGCACCGTAAAGTTTAAGAACCACTGCTTTATTTTCTTCTTAGCTGCCTAGAAAACAAAGCAAAAATGAGCAGACAAGCCATGAATTCTTTTATGGGTGTAGACGATGAAGAATTTAATGATGAGCTCATCGTTTCAGGAATGTCGGCATTTTTACAGTCAAACAAGGCTGTTTCCATTGCCTGCTTCATTGCAAACTTAATTCCTTGACATTTCTATTACTAATCAATATTTGGCTGAGTTTATTTCCAGTAACCCTAGCGTCCTATCATAGTGCTAAGTGTAGAACATCACCTGAATACTTGGCAAAGTCTATTTTTTAAAAAAATTGCTTTTGATCAGATTTCCATCTACATCATTTACACATTTAGTTGCTTTCCTTTTCTGAAACTTGACCTTCAGATGCCTCAAAAAGTAAAATGCTGCTGAAGCCAGTTGGAAAATAAATTAAAGCAAAGAATGTCTAAATAAAGGGGGAAGTAACAGGAGCTCTTTATACTAAGAACAATTGCTGCTAATCACTGTGTGCCAAGTACTGTGCTAAGCATGTTTCCTGCATTAGCTTATTCAGTCCTCGCAATAAACTTATAAAGTAGATACAGTAAATCCTTTTCACAGATGATAAAACTGATGCTTAAGTAACTTGTGTAAGTTGCCACAGCCAGTAAGTGCTCTGTCCCAACAGTCTTTGCTCCTAAACTAGACTAGGCTGCATCTCATTTAAACCATCTTTTTCAAGCCACTGTAATCTCCCTTGATCTTCTAAAACCATCCTTTGGAGGTCAGCCTTAGCACACGATGCATGGCTAAGCTGGGCCTGGGGAGCTGTTTGCTATTACCCCTGGGAGAGGCCAGTCTGTTTTTGACTCACAAAAGCCAGTTGTACCTATTTCTTTATGCAAAGTGTACTGGGTTTGCAAGAAGTTCATTTATATTCAGAAGGAGGAGTGGAAGAGAAAAACAGAATGTGTCAACCCTGTTGATATGAAACATATTTAAAGCCAAATGCTACAGAGCAAGAATAGCAGCTGCGGCAGGGACATTTTGAAGACGCAGTGAAGCCAGATCACTCAGCACTTCAGAAAGCCCTGGAAAGGCCACATCCAAAAATTGAGGCTTCAAATCAAAGCCTCAGAGAAAACTCCAGGACACAGAAGCTCTCAAAGAGCCAGGGAGAAAGGATAGCTCTCTGCTTAATGTCAAGATGCTGTGTTGGGTCCTGAAGCTCTATGATACAAAGAAAAATGGAGGAGATTACAAAAAACAAAGCAATCAAACTTGGAAACTATAAGACTTCCTGTTCAATTTTTAGCAAAAATCATTTTTCAAAACCAAAGAAAGTTTACTGTAAAAGGCCCTGAAATAAAATGCAGTCAAGTGAGGCAGGTGTTATGGGTTGAATTGTGTCCCCTCAAGAAAGTAGGTTAAAGTTCTAACCCACAGTACCACAGAATGTGACCTTACCTGGGGACCAAGTTAGTGCACATGTATTTAATTAAGATGAAGTCATATTAGCAGGCACCCACTCCATTATGACTGGTGTCCTTATAAGACAGCCATGTAAAAGCAGAGACATACAGAAAGAATGTGATGTGATGATGACGGCAGAGACTGGAGTTCTGTAGCTGCCTGTATATGAGACTAGAATGTGCCTCTTCAAAATACGAAGAATCACTGAAGACAAGACGAAACAAATATTCAAGAGGTTTCTTTCCTCCATTTGCCTAAAAGCAGGACAAAGATTTATGAAAACAAAAGGTATTCTGCCCTTCTGTCTATCAAAAAAAAACAAAAGTTAAAGACTGAAGACAGTTTGAGACCCTTATCACCCTGACAATGGTATTAGAAGAATTTATATTAGCAAGGTGTACTAACTAACCTTCATCTGCAAGTTATTTGCCTTTCTTCACTGCCCCACCTGCAAGTTGCTGCCTATAGAGATTCGAAGGTCCTTTTCTATTGTCTTGTTACTAAAAATTTACTGTTCTTTGTTGAAGATGCTATATAAACTGAAATTCAAAGCCACCTCTGTGAAAACTACTCATTCTCTGGATGTCTCCATGTAGATTTAAAATACGCATGTTAATAAACTTCTGTTTGGTTTTCTCTTGTTAATCTGTCTTCTGTAACAAGGATCCTTTCCAACTAAGAATGTATGGGAGTTACTGTTACTCCTCTATGCCAGTAAACCACTAGAAACCAGGAAGAGGCTAAGAAGGACTCCCCTACAGGTTTCAGAGGGAGGATGGCCCTGCCCACACCTTGATTTTAGAACTTCTAGCCTCTAGAACTGTGAGACAATACATTTCCATTGTTCAAAGCAGCAGCTTGTGGTACTTTATGACAGCAGCCCTAGGAACCTAATACAGTGGGTAAAGGCCAGGGAAAAATACTGGTAACCAACAAGTTCCCACAGGGCAAATCCTAGGGGCCTTCCCTAAGATTTGAGAAGTCCCACCGGCTTGCCATGATCACTGCCTGTGGAAGATGATGCACAAACAGGAAGCTCCCACCACCACCTCAGGCTGCTCTGCAGCCCACAGGGCAGGAAGAGGAGCGGACAGTGCTGAATGTCCACAGCGTGCAGGACTGGCAGCCACCGGGATGCCTGGGAGATGCCAGGCTGACATCATGGCTTTGTTTGTAACGTGTCCAAAGGTCTGAAGAAAACGTTTATATTTGTTTTTGTGCTCACTCAAAGGAAAAATATTCATGCTTTTCAACTTTTCTTTTAAAAATTTTTTAAAAAACATTTAGAGGGTACAAGTACAGATTTCTTATATGCAGATGGTGTATAGTGGTGAAGCCTGGGCTTTTGATAATGTACCCATCACCCGAATAATGAGCACTGTGCTCAGCAGGTAATTTTCGATCCTTAGCCCCTCCCGCCCTCCCACCTTTTGGAGTCTTCAATGTCGATTATTCTACCCTCTTTGTCAATGTGGACCCATTGTTTAGCTCCCACTTATAAGTGAGAACATGTGGTATTTGACTTTCTGCTTCTGAGTCATTTCACTCAGGATAATGGCCTCCAGTTCCATTCGTGTTCCTGCAAAAGACATGATTTCATTCTTTTTTTATGGCTGAGTAGTATTCTATGGTGTACATATACACACATAGACCACATTTTCTTATTTCAATCCCCTGTTGATAAACTTTAAGTTGATTCCATATTTTTGCTATTGTGAATAGTTCAGCTTTTCTTTTTTAAACACAGTTATTTCATCAGGGGCAGTGTCAGAGCAAGAGGACTGGAATGTGAGAACAGAGGAGGGTGTGGGCTGGAGTAAAAAGATGAATGTGATTGGGAAATTAGGGAAGACAGGGACAAACAAGCCATTATGTCATATTTTCCATGAAACATGAGTTATAACAAGAAGCCTTGACCCCTCGGAGCGTGTGTCATTCACGGCTGGCCTCCTGGGCCCTGCCTTCTGTTGGCTCCTGTGCCTCACCTCCTAGGTTTCTTCCAGCCTCTCCAGGATGCACTCTCCTTTGTCTGACCTCTATAAAGTAGGCACTTCTAAAGTGGAAACTGGCTCTCTCTTTTCTTTCCCTCTAATCCTGCTGTGGGTTATTTCTTCTACTCCCCCTCCTGTATACAGACAAATCCCACATTATAAGCTCTAGCCCAGACTTCAGTTTTGGGCACTGGTCTTATATATTCAATGTCTCCTTCTTGTATTTGTTCTGATATCTCTTATATCAACTCATTGTTTTCTCCCAAGTTATTTCTTGTCCCATCTGACACTTACATAGTATTTACTTGTATTTTACATATACCTGATAATTTAATTCTCAAAACCACCCTATGAGGTGGGTACAATTATTACCCTGATTTTATAGAGGAGAAAAAAAGAGGTCCAGAGAGGTTAAGACACTAGCCACGGTCACATAGCCAGTTTGTGGCACAGCCAGGATTTGAACCTAGGCAATCTGGCTCCAGTTTCTGTGCTCATCCTTGATTTGCTGGGCTTCCTCGATCTTCCCCATTCCTGTAAAAGGACCAGCCAGCAGCCATCAGAAACCTGGGAGTCCCTTTTGACTCCTTCACCTGCCTTTCCCTCTGAATTCCATCCATCACCACTGCCTGCTGAGACTATTTTAAGAAGACAATCTCATGTGCGCTCCTCTCCAGCGTTTTTGCTCCTGTTCTTGTCCAAGTCACCATCATCACTCTCCTGGACTTGAACATTTGAGTAGTGTCCCTCTCTTCTTCCTACTGCCCATCTCCAGCCATTTCCCACATAGCAGCCAAGGGATCTGTTAAAGATCTAAGTCAGGCCAAGCACAGTGGCTCGCTCCTATAATATCTGCACTTTGGGAAGCCAAGGCAGATGGATCACCTGAGGTCAGGAGTTCAAGACCAGCCTGGCCAAAATGATGAAACTCCATCTCTACTAAAAATACAAAAAGTTAGCCAGGTGTGATGGCAGGTGCCTGTAATCCCAGCTACTTGGGAGGCTGAGGCAGGAGAATCACTTGAACTCAGGAGGCGGAGGTTGTAGTGACCTGAGATTACATCACTGCACTGCAGCCTGGGCAACAAAGCAAGACTCCATCTCAAAAAAAAAAAAAAAAGATCTAAGTCAGATCTTGACACTCCCCTATTCATACTGAATAGAGTCTAAGCTCCTTACACTGGTCCACAGGGCCCTGCATGGTTTGGCCCAACCTTCTTCATGGCTCTTATCTGGAGCCATTCTCTCCAGATGAGAGGTAGAGTCCCCACCACACTTCTGTTCTTTGAAAGTCATGCTGGCATAGAATAAGCCCTTTCCCACCTTAATGCCTTGGTTTGTGCTATTCTCTCTAGCTGGAATGGTTTCTTTTTTCTTTTCTTTTTTTTTTTTTTTTACCTTCAGGCCTCTTTTTAAAGACCATCTTCTTTAACAGGGCTTCTTTGGCTCTTGATCTGAGTAGGTATTCCACTGGTTACTCTCCATCTCAGCAACCTTCCAATTTTCAGGGCACTGAGCATTGAGTAATACCTCTCACTGTTTATATCTGTCTCTAAAATGAAGTTCCAGAAGGCAGAGACATTTGTTTTACTCCCTCTTATTTATTCAGCTGGGAGCCCAGTGCTCGGTCCCCAGATAGGGGCTTAATGCATAACTGTGAAGTAGTTTGCTAAGTAAGAATGTGAAAGCAAGACAACAACATCTCACAGTGTGGAAGTTCTCCAAGCTCTACACTAGAGAGTTGGCTGTCTGATGAGTTGCTTCCTTCAAATGTCAATAGTCTAGAAATCAAAGTACCCATTGTATCCTGGGAGATTCAGGAGGTACTTCAGAAGCTGGATGTTCTCTGGTACACCGGAGACATGAAATGCATGGCTGTGTCTGGTGATTCTATCATATCCTCCTTCCTGTCTCTCCAGGTACTCAGGGTTTCTCAGACAAAGGTAGCACACCCAACAATTTGGATTGAGTTTGAAATACTGGGCCTCCCCAAAATCCTTATCAACACAAACTTCTTTCTCAGAATATTTTTCATGTATTTGTTTGAAGCAGATTATAAATAATTTATATTCATCTTCTTTTGAGTCATTTAGCACTGGTATTTGTAGATTATCTTTTTGTTCCACAATCAAAGCAAAGTGCTTAACTTAGGTAAGAGTTCTTGACCAAATTCTCCTCTTGGCCAAGGGTCACAAAGAGTGAAGACTAATGTGGGTATTCTGGCCACACACTCAGCTCTGTGCATGGCTAACTTCTGGGGGAGACACCTCTGTTTAAGGGTCCTGAAATCTAACAGGAATATATAGAGAATTTATATCTTCCTGGATATATAGAGAAATACAGGGAATTTGGCTCACTGAAGTGCAAAATCCACATCTTCTGAAATGGTCCTTGGCTGGAGAATGGTGGCTGGCTGTCTTAGCATTCCAGGCTGATATAACAAAATACCACAAACTGGGTGCCTTATAAATAACAAATATTTATTTCTCACAGTTCCGGAGGATAAAATTCCAAGATCAAAGTGCCAGCAGATTTGGTGTCTAGTGAAGGCCCACTTTATGGTTCATATACAGCCAGTTCTGGTTGTGTTCTCACATGGCAGAAGACATGATCGAGCTCCCTCAGATTTCTTTTAAAAGGGCAATAATCCCCACCTAACCTAATCACCCCCAAAGATCCCATCTCCCAACACAATCATCCTGAAGGTTATCAGGATTTCAACCTATGAATAAGGGGCATGGTGGTGGGGGTGGGGAAGCAACACAGACATTTAGACAATAGCACTGGCTTTGCAGGATTTGGGGACACTTACTCTATCCACCTCACTTCTGTGAGGATAAAAAACCAGTGAGGGACTGTAATCAGGGACATCTCCTGTTTGTAACATTCTGGGAAGAATATTTCTTACATAAATGGCCAAGGTCAATGATGTCTACCAGACATGATGGCAAATGCATTATTTTACGTGTTATTTATGACTTTTTTGGGGGAAGTGATAATCCTAACAAGTTGCTGCAGTTTTAAGAATGCTTCCTAACGTAAAGTAAACCTAGAGATTGGAAACTCCTTGAACAGTCTATGTGAAGACTTTTCGGAACTCTCTGTGGTCCTTGGAGGATAAGAAAATAACATAAAAGAGAATTGTAATACCTACCCCAATCCCCTTGTAATCTCGTATCCCTGTATTGCTTGGTAGGAACATTCTTGCTCCATTCAAATGCATCTTGCCCATTCGCCTCAGAGCTTACACGTGCCATTCCCTCTGCCTGGCCGCTCTTTCCCAAGTTATTCTCTCAGCTCACTCTCTCGTGCCACGTTGACTTCTCCTCACATATCTGAGCAGAAAATCGCATTCCCCATCATTCTTATTATCCACTTTGCTTTTCCCCAGAGCACTTAAAACTGTCTTTTTATACTGTACATTTATTTCTTCATTTATTGTCTGTCTTCCCTAATACAATGCTTTTTTATTTCTCTTTCTCTGCTCTGCTGCCAAAGCCAATATCTGGTGTACAAAAGACATTTAGTAAATATTATTTGAGTGAATAAATGAATAAAAAATGTTTTCTTGTTCTGCATCTTGTTCAATAATTCTCAAATGCCACTGTCAGACTTTTCAGAGCTCCATGCTGTATATAAAAAATCCTACAAATGTAATCTTCACCTTTCTTAAACCCTGCTCACATGGGGCTGTCGCTACTCCTATTTAAACATGGCTCCAGAACCTATGTGAGGTACTGAATCAAACACAAATAGTTACAAATGAAAGGAGCAAAGATCTGATAATGAAGGGATAGACTTGAGAAATTTCTCCTCTTTTGACTTATTCTCTTTTAATTCATGTGAGACCTGTGTATTCATTTTATTGCTCAGTACTCTATATACCTCTTTTTTTTCTAACTGCTTTGCATCCACCAAAACAACAGACTTTCAAGAGAACAAATCATACCGTCTCCACTTTACGTTCCTTACTCTTTGATCCAAAACCTTTTCTTTCCCTTGTTACCTCCGACTTACCAGGCTTTTTAAATGGCTGAACATTACCTTTGCATTCTATGGTTTTATCATGATTAAATATGAAAGAGGGACCCTCCCTTCTTCACAGCTGAGCTAAGATTGGGGGGTGGCAAAGAACAGCTCTTTCATGTTCATTCCACTCGTTCCTAGGAAGCCTCTCTCTTCTCACTCAGATGATATGGTATTGCTTTCCAGGCTTTGTCCCAAAACAAAGCTTAAATGTTTTGATTTGAAATACAGGTCTAACCTGTTTTAAATCAATTTCCTGCAAAAAACCTTTTGTGTACTTGTCTGAGTGCCAATATTTACCTAAAGCAGCTTCAGGGAACATGGTTTCAAACATACAGCAGACTTGAACAGCACCTAACCAGGAAAGATACCTGTTCTTCTTAGGATGTGAAAAGTCTCTTTCACTGAAAATAGTCACCAAGCTTGATCTTCCATTCCTGGATGTGGCAGACAGGAGGGAGACCAGAGAAGTTCAGCATATCCACATGTATGAACACAAGTTTCTCCTCACACACGTTTTAAATTTGCATGGCAAAGAAGAGCAACCACACCAGGAAAGAAAGATCTAGTGGGATGTCCGTGTCAAAGCAAGAAGTATGAGACTGGACAGGACACTCACAAACTCTTGGAACCCAGGAACAACAGCATCCAAATGCCCAGGACTGGTGTCTTCCATGGAACAGAATTTGAAAGGCATGATTTTCCCAAAATTCTCTCTCATGTTAGCACATTGCACCTTTCCTAAGAGCTCTATCACTACTGCCATTCCTCTGGGTTAACAGTAGAAATGAGACCACTGTGTCCTCACGTGTCAAACTGTACCAATCTTGTTCCCTGCAGACAGGAAGGGTTGAGTAGGGAAGGGAGGCTGTGCCTTCTAACTCTCACCATGAACACATGATCATGGATTAGCTTTTCCTATCTGCAAGTATCCATCTTGGCTGCCTTCCCCAACATTTCTACCACTGCGGATCCCTTTTTCAATATCTCCTATATGGATCCCATGTTTTTGAATGATCATGTCTTGCCAATTTATATTTATTACCAAAAATTAATTCATTTTCCCATATGTGAAAAATATAGCTAACAATCAGAGCTTCTGATCAGCATAAGATAGCCAGTGCCATTGGTATTAATATAACTTTATTTTAAATATAACTTTCATCAAAAATAAAAGAATATATCTTAGAAACTGTGTGTCTTAATGTGAGTTATATATGTGTAGCATAATTAGGAATGTATCTGGTCTTTGTACTGGTTCTTGGCACAAAGCTTCAAAAACCCTTGGAATTTCCTAAGTGATAGGAGTGACTTTGTAACGTAATTGGGGTGACTCATGGCAGGCCCTTAGATAGCCTTAGAATGATGGCTGGTCTCCAGAAAGATCAGCCCTTTGATCGCAGGGTTGTAATGAAGAGGGAGACCCAGGCTTCTCAGATCAACTTCCCCTTTAACTATCATGCTGCATTTCAGTAGAAGAAAAGGTTGACTGACTGGTACCTCTGGTTTTACCTTCCTATAGGTGACAGGCTAAGCCTTGGGGAAACTCTCCAGAAGGCACTATTTTTACTTAAAACTGTAAACCGGAATCCTTTCATATGCAATTCCTGAAACTGTAAACAGAAACCTTTTCACATGTGAGTCCTAAAACTATGAACCTAAGATTCTTCCACATGTAACATCTAAAGTATAAGCCTATATACAGGGTGAACTTCTCTTTGTTAGACAAGCTTGGATATTAGGCACCTATGCCACCTGGCTCCCAGCTGTAATAATTCCTTCCTCCTGTATTCGGTGTCCGAGAGATCCTTTCCCGCGGCCGCTCCTGCTACAGTAACTCTGGGTCAGCCAGACCTCTGAGGAGGACGAGCTTGGATATTAGGCACCTATGCCACCTGGCTACCAGCTGTAATAAATTCCTTCCTACTGTATTCGGCGTCCGAGAGATTCTTTCCCGCGGCCGCTCCTGCTACAGTAACTCTGGGTCAGCCAGACCTCTGAGGAAGAAAGAGGGCTGGAGATTGAGTTCAATCATGTACCAAATAATTTAATCAATCAACGGTGCCTACATAATGGAACTCCAGTTACAATTCTGGACACTGAGGCTTAGAGGAGCTTCTTGGTTGTTGAACACACTGACACGAAGGGAAGGTGAGGTGCCCTGACACCATAGGGAGATAGCATGGAGGCTCTGGGTCCAGGACCCTTCCAGAGCTTCTATTCCTCATAATAAACTTCCAATTATAAGGATAAAACTTTCAGTCAGTTCTGTGAATCGTTCTAGGGAATTCTTTAACTTCAGAACGTCAAAGAAAACCCCAAATTTATAGCCAGTTGGCCAGAAGTGCAGATGATTCCTAAGACTTGTAATTGACATCTGAAGTGAGGGCAGTTTTTTTGGAAGACTGAACCTTAAAACTGTAGAATCTGATGCTAACGCTGGGTAGTGTCAGAAACATATTCCAGTAGGCCCACTCCTAGTGAGAAGTGGAAAGGAAGTATTTTATGTCTTTAGAAATATATATGTGTTTAAAATATTATGAAATATTGAAAATAAGAGTGGTCAGAAAGAATCTGTTTGAGGATACACCATCTTTTTTAGATGGCTAAAAGAACCATCCCAATGGAGAGAGGGGACTATTGATGTGTAATAAAATCATGCCCAGAAAATAGGCAGAATCCCTGTACAAAAACAGTTGCAGTGCTATTATTTAACAAGAAGTATGTTTTAGAATAAAATTAACATATTGAAATCATGCTGATTAAAACTAACATTTATTGAGTGATCACTCCATGCCAGGCACTGCTAATACATTTTACATGAACTGGCTTAATGCTTACAAACCCTAGATGACATAGGTACTATTACTATGCCTGTTTTATAGATGAGGAAACTGAGGTAGAGAAAGACTATGAAATTTGCTCAAGAGCCTATCTTTTCAACAATTAGGGAGTTCTGAAAGGGAGAGTTGGGATTGTGGTTAGACTGTCTTCATTCTGCTCCCAGCAGAGCCTGTCACACTAGGTACTTGTTGCTTTAATTGTTTAACTGTTTTGGATGAACTTCAAAACAAAGTTAGTAGGCATTGCATTTAGGTAATATATTTTTATAAAACTTCTTTTACCCTTTGGTTGCAGAGTGACTCTATATTCCCTTTCCTCATTTTGTAAATTGGAGTTTGGGGTGGTGAAAGGAGAACATATACTAAGTTAGGATGTTAATAACAGTTCATGGTGATTACAACAATTGTGAGCTAATTTAGAAAAATTCTAGCATCACTGGGTGTGGTGGCTCATACCTGTAATCTCAGCACTTTTGAAGGGCAAGGTGGATGGATCAGTTGAGCTCAGGAGTTCAAGACTAGCCTGGGCAACATAGTGAGCCCCCATCTCTATAAAAAATTTTAAAATTAGCTGGGTGTGGTGGGGCATGCCTGTGCTCCCGGCTAGTCAGGAGACTGAGGTGGGAGGATTGCTTGAGCCCAGGAGGTTGAGGCTGCAGCAAGCCATGATTGCACCACTGCACTCCAGGCTGAATGACAGAGTGAAGCTGTGTCAAAGAAAGATGAAAGAAAGAAAGAAAGAAAGAAAAAGAAAGAAAGAAGGAAGGAAGGAAGGAAGGAAGGAAGGAAGGAAGGAAGGAAGGAAGGAAAGGGAGGAAGGAAGGAAGGAAGGGAGGGAGGGAGGGAGGGAGGGAGGGAAAGAAAAATTCTAGTACCATAATAACAATTCTAATTTGAGAGTTCAAACAAATAGGAATTGCATGTATTATTATTCTGTAACTATAAGTTAGAAATTGATTAAGGAGGAAAGAGCTCAGAATATTTACATAGGAAAGCCAGTGTTGTACAACAGAAGGTACACACAGAAAAAAGACTGCTGTGGCAGTTTAATAAAAAGCCATGTTCTAAGACATTCTAATTTGTGGGCTTCCTAAGTGCTTGCTATGGACCTATAGGCAACATATGACAAGAGACCCCAACTCCAAGGAGTACAGACCAATAAGGTATCAGATCCTTTCATCAAGAGTGAAGTGATAGAACATATGTCTGAACAGAGATATTCAAAATTTGCAAACAAAGGAAATACTAATGCAACATAGATTGTTTATTCATCAGAAAAAATGGTAGGGTTGCAACACCCCTAGATAGAATATAAATGACCTAAGAAACCAGCCATTCTTTCATCTTCAATGGTAATGCATTGAAATGGCAACTAATGACTTCTCCCTTGTTGATACCACTGTAATAAGTGAATCATACACATAACTATGTCTATAGTTTTGTAGAAACGCAAAGACTTGATTGCTTATTTATGTTTGAGTGTGTATGTGCTTTTGTGTGGGAGAGAGAACAAAAGAACACAAAAAACTTTGTGATAAGAATATTTACAATTGGAAATCTGAGGGGTTTTTACCATCTTAACCATTTCTAAGTGTACAGTTCAGTTGTGGTTAGAATATTCACATTGTTTTGAAACAGATCTTTGGAACTTTTTCATCTTTCAGAACTGAAACTCTATACACATTAAACAACAACTCCTCTTTTTTTCTTGCCTTATTCAGTCCTAACCACCAATCTGCCTTCTGTTCCTATGAATTTGACTGTTTTGGATACTTCATATACATGGAATCATACAGTATTTTGTCTCTTTGGGACTGGCTTATTTCACTTAACATAATGGGCTCAAGGCTCATCCATATGTGACAAGGTTTTCTTCCTGTCACACAGCATGTGATTTAAAGACTGAATATTCCATTGTGTGTATGTACCATATTTTGTTTCTTCGTTCTTCTGTCAATGGAAAGTGGGGCTGCTTCCACCTCTTAGCTATTGTGAAAAGTACTGCAGTGAACATGGGTGTACAGATATCTTCCCTCAAGAACCTGTTTTCATTTCCTTTGGATATATGCCCAGAAGTGAGATTGCTGGAGCATGTGGTAGTTCTAGTTTTAATTTTTTGGAGAAATGCTATCTTGCTTTCCATAGTGGTTCTGAGTTGTTCTTAATCTTTGCTCTCTGAGATCTCACTCATAAATATTAGTTCTTTAATTGAAGGAGAGGAGGAAAATAGGGAAAAAAGCAAAACAAAAACCCAGAGACAGTAGGATCACTTCTCTGACTAGGGCCTTATTCTCCATGTGAGGGTCTGCCCTCCAGGCTCAGGTTAGCCTTCTCTTTCTGGCCCCTCCCCGCCTTTCTTTCCTGCCATCTGATGCCAAATGCTATCGTCCCTGATGGAGCCATACTCCTAGCCCCTGTGGTAGGCAGAACAACAGCCTCCTAAAATGTCTACACTATAATCCTTGGAAATTGTCAACATATTGTAATTCATGATGAAAGGGACTTTGCAAACATAATTAAGTTTCCAGACCTTCAAATACAGGGATTAGCCCATGTTATCCAAGTGGTCCCAATTTAATCACATGCGCCCTTAAAAGCAGAGAAATGTCTTCAGCTGAAGGAAGAAGAGAAAGGCAGAATAGAGATGCTCCAGAAAGAAAAGCCTAAGCAATTCCATGCATAAGAAAGATCTGATGGACAATTGCTGGTTCTGAGATGTAGGAGCCATATACAAGGACCTCCAGGAGCCAAAGACAGCCTCTGCCGGCAGCCAGCAAGGACTAAGACCCCAATTCTACAACTACAAGGAACGAAATTCTGCCAACAACCTAAATGGGCTTGGAAGAGGATTCTTCCCAAAGTCTCCAGAAAGGCACGCAGCCCAAACAACGCCTTTGTTTTAGTGCTGTGAGACCCATTTTAGGCTTCTAACATACGGAACTGGGAGATAATAAATGGGTGTTGTTTTAAATTGCTAAATTTGTGGTAATTTGTTATAGCTGCAATAGGAAAAGAATATACCCTTGATCACACTCACCTGGGTCTCTCCTAGCCCTTTACAAATGTGCCATGACTTTGAAGGTGTCAGCAGGAGAGCCTGCCCAACTAATTCCATGTCAATTTACTCATGGGCAAGGGCCAGAGGGAGATTTTTTTTTTTTTTTTCCACCGGCATTTTGGAGAGATGCTTTTTTTCATCTGTCCCTTACTTATAAAATATAATGTATGCTCATTATTAAAAAAAAAATTCAAACAGTGCAAAAGGTGATACATTGAAGAGTGCTCTTTCTCACAATTTCACCTTTCCACAAAGTTTTCATGTAATGGTCTTTCTGTATATTTTTTCTTTTCTTTGTTCTTTCTTTTAAACAGAATCCCTCTGTACATATTATTCTGTAAGTTTATTTTTTTTAATTGATTAATATATCTTGGGACTTTTTTTAATGTCAGTTCACATACAGCTGATCCACTTTTTTCCATTTTTTTTATTTTGAGATGGAGTTTCCTGCTTGTCGCCCAGGCCAGAGTGCAGTGGCGTGATCTCAGCTCACTGCAATGTTTGCCTCCCAGGTTCAAGCGATTTTCCTGCCTCAGCCTGCTGAGTAGCTGGGATTACAGGCGCCCAGCTAATTTTCTGTATGTTTAGTTAGAGGCAGGGTTTTGTCATATTGAGCAAACTGGACTCCAACTCCTAATCTCAGGTGATCCGCCCGCCTCAGCCTCCCATAGTGCTGGGATTACAGGTGTGAGCCACTGAGCTCAGTCACATTCTTTTTAACCATCACATAAAAATGCCTATAAGTTATAAATGAGTAATTTACTTATTCCTACCCTATGATGGACCTTTATGCTGTCTGCATGTTTTTATTAAGATAAATGAATATTTTTGGGCCCCTGTTTTTTCAATTTTATGCAAATTTATCTATAAGATACATATCCACAAGTGGAATTATTGGGTTTAAAGGACATGTGCATTTAAGCACTGAGGTCATTGCCAAAATACCACCCAAAAGTGTACCAAATTTACTCTCCTGTAAACAGACAATGAAAGTATCACCTTGCCCACATCTTCTGCAACATTCCTTTTTTTTTAACCTTCACCAGTTTCTTAGGTAGAAAATGGTTTCTCATCATATTTATGTTTCTTCAATTCTGAGTGAGGTGTAGAATTTTTTTTTTTTTTTTTAAATAAATAGGGTCTCATTCTGTCACCCAAACTGCAGTACAGTGGCATGAACAAGGCTCACTGCAGCCTCCACTTCTTGGGCTTAAGCGATGCTCCCATCTGAACCTCCCAAGTAGCTAGGATCACCTCACCATGTTCAACTAATTTTTGAAGGTTTTGTTTTTTTTAAGAGATTGGGTCTTGCCATGTTATCCATGCTGGTCTCGAACTTCCTGGCTCAAGTGATCCTCCTGACTTGGCCTCCCAAAATACTGGGATTACAGTGTGAGCCACCGTGTCCAAACTTGTAGCACCTTCTGCTGTTTATTGGACATTTAGAATTCTTTTCATGCCCTATTTATATCCCTTGCAACTTTTTCCATCACGTTGATTTCTTAAACTGATTTATTCACTTTATTTGTATGGTAAGAAAGTAAGCCTTTTGTCTAATGTGCTGCAAATATTTTTCCCCTATGAGCTGTCTTCTGCCTCTACTAATGGTATTGTTGGCTGTCATAATTATAAATTTGTATGTAGCTAAAATAGATCAATATTTTTCTTTTAGGCTTTTGGTTTGTTACAGTTGTAAGTGCCTTCCCCACTCCAAGATAATTTTTCAATCCATTCACATTTCTTTTTCTTTTTTTTTTTGAGATGGAGTTTCACTCTGTCGCCCAGGCTGAAGTGCAATAGCGCCATCTCAATCTCACTGCAACCTCCACCTCCCAGGTTCAAGCAATTCTCCTGCCTCAGCCTCCTGAGTAGCTGGGATTACAGGCGTGTGCCACCACACCTGACTATTTTTGTTTGTTTGTTTTGTTTTGTTTTTGAGATGGAGTCTCTCCCTGTTGCCCAGGCTGCAATGCAATGGCACGATCTTTGCTCACTGCAACCTCGCCTTCTGGGTTCAAGCGATTCTTAAGAAGCTGGGATTACAGACGTCCTCCACCATGCCCAGATAATTTTTTGTATCTTTAGTAGAGATGGGGTTTCACCATGTTGGCCAGGCTGGTTTTGAGCTCCTGACGTCATGATCCACCTGCCTCGGTCTCCCAAAGGGCTCGGATTACAAGCGTGAGCCACCACGCCTGGCCCTATTTTTGTATTTTTGGTAGAAAAGGGGTTTCACCATGTTGTCCAGGCTGGTCTCGAACTCCTGACCTCAGGTTTCCACCCACCTCGGCCTCCCAAATTACTAGGATTACAGGCATGAGCCACCACACCCGGCCCATTCATATTTCATCTTCTTCATTTCTGTATTTTATACACATAGAATTTGTTTTATTGTAAGTCAGAAAAAGGAATACAGATTTACTTTTTCCCCAAAAAGCTAGAAGTTTTCCTAACATGTATTGAATAATTCATCTCTTCTCCAATATGTCATCTTTATCATATAATAAATTCCCAAATTATATACTACATTTATTACCTGTTTTTGATCTTTCTGTTTTGGTGTCATCATAAATTATTTTAACTATGTAACTTTATAATGCACTTAAAAATATTTTATTATTTTTAACATCCTCTGGCTTTTCTGGCATGTTAATTTTGTCAGATAAACTTATCAACTTTCACAAAATTTTTCTTGCTATCTTGACTTTCTGTGTTTTGGTTTGACTCATATATGTTACTGTGTTGTGAAGGCTTAATTTTTACTTACCCACATAGATGCCATGATATCCCACCTTTGCCTTGAGCTGAGATCACACTAATCTATTAAATGAAAAAAATCAGTAAATGGTATCAGTATATGATTTAGAACACAATAATCTCAGTCCAACCCTTAATCTTGAATCCAGAAAACAGAAGTCAACCTTCACAGAAAAACTTTCCCTTCTCAGGATGTATCTGACATTGGGTATCCCATTTGCTAAACAAACATTTACTGAGTATTTGCCATATACAAGGGACCATGCTAGACCTGTGAGGACTTCAAGATAAGAGAGAGAAAAAAATCTTTGTACTTAAATGATGCTAACAAATATGCTTCCTGAAAAGCCAATTTTTGACTTATTTAAAGTCTAGCAGAACTATGCTGATTACTGTCAGGCTACCATGACAAGGATCAATAACAACACAAACATAGGATTTTGCTCCTTCTCCCCAAATCAGCACAAATTTTTGCTGCCTTCAGTTGGATTCCTTGTGCCTGATTGTGAAACCTCTATGTACATTTTACAAGGTTCCAAGCCTATAGTCTGTTATAAAGATATGTCTGCTCTTTGAGGAGGTGGTCCAGTCCTTGGTAGGGTACAGAGGTGAAAGGGGCAGTTCTTTGATTGGGAAGCCAGACACACTTTTCTTACATAGATAGTATTCAAACATGCTGGCATATCTCCAGCGTTGATTTAGAAATGCAAGTTGTTCCCACCCTTCCTGGGAACAAAATATTCTAAAAATTCCCTGATAACCCCAGAGCAAAGTTCAATGGGAAATCACACTATTAGCCTTTGGAAATATTTAGCCCTGGTTTTTTCAGGCTCTCTGTGGCCTAGGGCAGGCGAGAGTCTAACACTACATCTCTATCAATAGATGCTCTTTGACTAATGAGGGGTTACAGCCAGATAAACTATTATGAAGTCTAAAAATCAGAAGTCAAACCACTCTATACACTGGAAACAAATTATTATTAGTTCTTGTTTTGCCTCTTAAAGCTAAATACAATTTCTTTGTGGCTCAATTTCCTCACTTGTAAAAAGTGAAGAAGGGGGTGTTGCTAGCAATGAATGAGTTCAATTTCACAAGGCTGGGGATTCTTCTTATCTGTGTTCACTGGGGCACAGTAGATATTTAAAAAAAAAACATATTGAATGAATGAATAATTTAAAGCAAGCCTCACAGTCATCCAATGAGTTAGGTATTACATCTCCATTTTGCGTATGAAGAAGCCGGGGCCCAGAGAGGGATGGCAATGTCCCACAGTCACACAGCTAGTGAGTCGTCCCTACGGCATCGAGGCAGCTAGACTCTAAAGGTATGAAACTAACCCCCATGCTTCTGCCTTACCCCACTGTCTGGCCCACCCCTGATCAAAGCTGACACTTGATATGCGTTGATCCAGTAGAATTTGAAAATTATTTAGAATTATTACTAATCCGTCATTTAACTTTTAAGAAGTACAGAATTAAGCCACAGCGAAGGCCAAATGACTTACACAGAACTTCAACATACCCTTTCCTGAAAGGGATTACATCATTTCCTTTTACTTCCTCCTCTACAGTTATTTCTAAACAGGTTTCTCTACACAATCACAGTTCTCGGAACAAGATTCTGGTCTTCCTTACATTTAAAAATTTCCTTTCTGGTCAGTCTGAAGTTTTCTGCCTTCGTGAAAAACAAAAGTGATATCTTCATGGAATAACGTATTAATTGATTACATTTTAAAATATGATGTTGATGAACATAGTAAATGTATCTCTCCTGGAGGAAAGAGTCTTGCTGTCAGTGCTGAACACAAACCCTTGGAAAGAATTCGGCCCTGGCTGTGCAATTTCTTACCAGCAGCCAGAGGGGCCTCCAGCGATCCAGAACCTCCCAGCACCTGCATAATTTCCTATATATGGTTATTTGTAATCAAGTATCTAGATCTTCCACCTGGAGACTCAAATGCCGAGGGAATGATTCATGTCTAGTGAATAGGATTCTGTTGCAAAGAAAACGATGAGTCTTTTCAGGAAAAAGCACTTTTGAACTTCCAACCCTCAATATGCAAATCCACTTTTTTCTACCTTCTAAAAAAATAAGTAAAAAATATAACATATTGGCTACGTGAAGAGGAGAAAGTGCTCACAGGATGGGTGGGATTCCAAGTCCACAGAGTAGACCTCTGAGCCAGCCCGGTCTGCAATACCGGGGCCCCGAGGAACCTTCCGACTCCCAGTTTTTTCTCTCCCCTAGTCCTTTAGTACTGGGGAGGCTGAGATGACTAAGTGGATCCCCTAAGCGGCTAGATGTGATCAGCGAAGCTTTCAGGAAGCGAGGACAGCTGAGTATCAGCTTGGGCCCCACCAAGACCTGGGTGACCCCCCACCCCGCCAAGGGCATGGCCCTTTTCCTCCCCTGGGTTCCGGCCTCCTTGACTCTGAAATGCGGGACTGAGGTCCCTCCAGCTCCGCACCGGCGCGGCTGGGTTGGGACCCGGCGCGGTAGCCAGCCGCCGGCCCTGCCCGGGAACCGAGCTGCGCTCGCGGGGGAACTGGGAGAGGCGCCGCGACCTCCCCGAGACACCAGGCAGCGGGCGGCGGTGAGCGAGGCTCGCGGGGACGCGCCTAGAGGCTGAACTTACCCCGAAGCGTGGCGGCGGGAAACTAGTGTGAGAGCGAACTGCGAGCGAGGTGTGCGCCCCGGGCGCTGGTGCTCCGCGCTGGCTCCGGGCCTGGATCGCGGCCGCGCCCTTTCCTCCTGCTCCGCCTCCGGCCTCTCCGCTCCACCTGCCTGCGGCCCCAGGCCCGGGGAGAGCCCAGGCCCCCGGAGAGCGAAGCCGCGCCCTGCGGCCGCGGGGCTCCATCCCTGCAGCTCTGGTCCCTCACCGGGCTCCAAGCTTCTCCACCGTTTTCTCCCTACGCCCTCGTCTCGCCCTCGGTTTCCACTCACCTTTTCTTTCTCAAATGTACTGCAATGCTTATTTTGTTTTAGGCAGCGTGGATCCGGAGATTAGACTGTCCCCACACCCAAGGAACTCACCGCGTGGTATAGGTGGCGGACACCTAACATTAATAACAGTCATAACGTGTATCTGGCATGTACTTTGTGCCCGGCACTGTTCTAACTTATTTACGAATATACACTGGTTTATTAGGTTAGTGCAAAAGTAATTGCAGTTTTCGCCAGTAAAATGGCTCCGACGGCAACTCTATGAGGTAGATACTATTATCCCCATTTTATAGACGAGGAAATTGAGATACAGAGACGTTAGGTCACTTCAGCAAATTTACACGGAAAGTAAATGCTAGAGCTAGTGTTTGGAACCCAATTATTCAGTAGTTCCTCTGATAAACGTACTGATCCTCTAGTATGAGGATTCCAACCAAAGGCTCAGGGAGATGATAACATGGAAGGGCATTCTGGGCATCTGGAAGAGCAAAACAAATCATCGAGACTAAAAATTAAAGCCCAACTTGTATGAGGGAATTATGAGCAGTTGCCTGTTGAAGGATGTAGAAGATAATAAAAGTTACCATGTATTGGGTATCAGGCATTGAAGAGTACCTTACCTCTTTTATCTTCAAGGGAACTCTCGGAGGTGCTATTTTTATTAGAATTTGCAGAAGAAGAAACTGAAGCTTAGTAAAGTGAAGTGATTTATTGAAGATCACTTAAGTTAAAAGCATTGGTTGCGCTCAGTCATCACTGCTCCTTATGTATTTACCCAAAGAAGCTGAAGACTTATTTGCCACAAACACCTGCACATGGATGTTTGTAGTAGCTTTTTTTTTTTTTTTTTTTTTGTTTTCTTTTAGACGGTGTGTCTCTCTGTCACCCAGGCTGGAGTGCAGTGGCGCGATCTCGGCTCACTGCAACTTCCGCTTCCTGGGTTCGAGCTATTCTCCCGCCTCAGCCTCCCAAGTAGCTGGGACTACAGGCGCACGCCACCACGCCCGGCTAGTTTTTTGGGGGTATTTTTTGTATTTTTTTTTTTAGTAGAGACAGGGTTTCACCATGTTGGCCTGGCTGGTCTCGAACTCCTGACCTTGTGATCCGCCGTCCCCCGGCCTCCCAAAGTGCTGAGATTACAGGCGTGAGCCACCATGCCCGGCCGTTTATAGTACCTTTACTCATAAGTATCAAAACTTGGAAGCAACCAAGATGCAATTCGTAGGTGAATGGGTAAATAAACTGTGATACATCTATACAATAGAATTTTATTCAGCACTGAAAAGAAATTAGCTGTCAAGCTATAAAAACACATGGAAGAAACAAATGCATATTACTAAGAGGAAGAAGGTAATTTGAAAATGATTTCAAATATATGACATTCCAGAAAAGGCAACACTATGGAGACAGTAAAAATAATCACTGGTTCCTAAGAGGAGGTAGGGTGAACAGGTGGAGCGCAGAGGATTTTTAGAGTGAAAATACTCTGTATGATATGATCATGGTGGATATATGTCATTATACATTTGTCAAAATCCATAGAATGTACACCAAGAGCAAACCATAATGTAAGCTATGAACTTCACTGATAATATGTCAGTGTAGGTTCATTAACTGTAAATACACTACTCTGGTGGAAGATGTTGATAACAGAGGAGGCTATGCATGCATGGAGCCAGGGGAGATTTATGAAATCTCTGTACTTTCTACTCAATTTTGCTTGGAGCCTAAAGGACACAAATTGCTAATATCGGATCAAAAGAAGTAACCTAAAAACTGTTCTCAAAAGGAAAGCCATTTAAAATGTATATCTTATTATTGTATATATTGTGTTAAACTATAAGGAAAGAAAAAACACAACAGGCTTTAGTGGGCGAAGAACATTAGGAAGACCCAGACAGGGAAGGAGGCAACACAATTTGACTTGAGTGCACACATTATCATTTGAAAGAATTCTTACTTCCCGCTACCTCTTTTTATCTTGCAGGGTAGATAAATTGAAGTGTGCCAAATTTAAACTGGTGTGCTCTATATTTCCCAGTCACAGTATAAATTGCCCTGTTTCTTTTCCGCTTCCTTCCCTCCTTCCCTCCTTCCTTCTTTCCTTCCTTCTCCTTCTTTCTTTTCTTTCTTCCTTTCTTTCCTTTCTCTTTCTTTCTTGACAGTGTCTCACTCTGTCGCCCAGGCTGGAGTGCAGTGACACGATCTCACTGCAACCTCTGCCTCTTGGGTTCAAGCGATTCTCCCACCTCAACCTCCCAAGCAGCTGGGACTATAGACATTTGCCACCACGTCCAGTTATTCTTACTTTTTATTTTTAGTAGATAGGGTTTCATCGTTTTGGCCAGGTTGGTCTCAAACTCCTAACCTCAAGTGATCTGCCTGCCTCAGCCTTCCAAAGTGCTGGGATTACAGGCATAAGCCACTGCACCCAGCCCCTATTTTTGTATTCATTCTGAAAAAATTTTTTAGTGAAAGTATTAATTTGGAGATATAATTAGGACTAACAAATTGCCATTTAGGTGTTTGTATATTAACAGAAAGTTAAACTGTGTGAATACTTATTTTTTTCCTGAGATGGGGTCTTGCTCTGCTGCCCAGGCTGCTGAGTGCAGTGGTGCAATCTCAGCTCCCTGCAACCTTCGCCTCCTGGGTTCAAGCGATTCTCCTACCTCACCTTCCAAAGTAGCTGGGATTACAGGGGCTCACCACCACACCTGGCTAATTTTTTTTTTTTTTTTTTGTATTTTTAGTAGAGATGCGTTTTTATTATGTTGGCCAGCCTGGTCTTGAACTCCTGACCTCAGATGATCTGCCCACCTCGGCCTCCTAAAGTGTTGAGATTACAGGCATGAGCCACCGCGCCTGGCTGAATACTTTTTTTTTCTCTCTCTCTAGACTTTCAGCAGTATTATGTATGCTGGCCCTTTAACCCATGCAGGAGCTGCTTGACTCAGAGGATAAGCATGACTGGAGCTGCTTGAGTGTGAGTTGAAGAGATTACGGTTTTGGTTCTTAAAGCTGAGTCCTGGGACCTAAAAACTAATTAGAAATGCAAATTCCCTGAAACCCTACTCCATCAAGTGATTCTGATGCACCCTAAAGTTTGAGAACCACTGATTTAAGAGGAGCAACAGTGGAGAAGGCAGAGATGTTCATGATTAAAAAGGCCAGTGACCTGGGAGCCCTCTCAGATTTACAAATCCACAGCGATGAGCTTTCTGCAACAGAGAAGATAGGATGGTGTTCTGCATTCTGTTCTGCATAGTAATTCCTGACTCCCATTCAGATTTCACCACAATAAACTTAAACCCCATGTTATCTCAAAAAATTCTGAGATTAGCATGAAATGGGTGGAAAATATTTATTTATTATTCATGCCAGACATTGGGTAATGCAGTTTACATAAATGATCTATGTCATGCTTACCAACTAGCTGTAAATTAGGTATGATGGCCTCTATTTTGCAGATACAGAGACAGACTCAGAGGAACTCAGTAAGTTCTACTAGTTGTATTCCAGACAGCTAGGAAGTAATAGGGCTAGATTTGTAGCCAGAAGATGAGTAATAGGTGATGTTTTACTTCTTTGATTTCAGGATGGTAACTTTAACATGCACTTTTATCATTTTCTGAGTTTTTCTAGTTGTATCAACAGCTCAGTTACTACCATTTAGACTAGAAACATGCCATGGAATACTATAAAACTATTTTTCCCCCAAAGGATGAGTTTGGTTAGAAGGAAATATTAGATGATGCTGTTAGGATCCAGGTTTATACTTATCCAGAAAAAGAATTCAGAAAAGATTATTTAATGAAATTTTCATTATTCTGAATACATAGAACTTTACAGGTTTGTAAAAGGTGAGTTTTCCTATAGCACCCTGCTCAAAAGAATGATTTAACAGCCAAATACAAAATTTTAAAGAAAAGTTATTGAGATGTGTTTAGAACATATGGCAAAATGTGAGGGGAAAATGAATTGACCAAGTGATTGTGGCTGTTAAATACATATTTGCTGTTACAGTGATGTGTTGGAGCTGGGTTATACTAGCATGTGAAAGTCTATTCCTAAATTTTCAGGCATTTCACAGCCAGTGTTAAATGTAGACATTATTACAAGTTAAATAAATACAATGAGATAAATTATGTTAAAAACAATGGTAATAGCTACTCAGAATTAGCCACTTCCAAATTATTTTACATTTTATTATTATTGATGCTTTCCAGGTTGTGTTTATTGTATACATGTGGTGAAAATAGTGCATAAAGTTGTACTACCATGTGTCTCTTCCCAACTCAACATTCAGTGAAATTATGCTAGTGGGTTGAATTCAGCCATGGTGGGAGTATTTACAACACGAACACTAGCAAATACTATAAATTGAGTCTCCCCTTATCCCAAAATCTAGTTGTGAAGTATTTATCAGCACATCATTCTTTATAATAACAAGTAAATTTAAAATTGAGACAAGATTTGAGTTCAAGTACTTACTTGTGATTTACATCAGAGAAGAAGAAATTGGCATTGAATTTAAGGACTGTATAAAAGTTTGGACAGAAGGAGACAGCATACTCAAAGGTTCTGAATAAAGAGTCAAATAAAGAGGCTATTTACAAACGCGTGGGCAGAGTTCAGTCAGGTATCCACAGGGATGATGTAGTCCCCAAGGACTAGGGACAGGATGAAATCATAACTACCTCTAGCCTTTCATGGGCAAGGGAGGGAAGGGGTTTCATCAGAACCTGTGAACACTGGAACTGTGGAAGGGAGGCTATACAACAGGACCTGTGGCCAGGGAGGGTGATGGCCAGCCACCCCAGAATCCCAAGGCAGGAGGAAGCAGGGAGGAGGCTAAACATGCATCATCTTCTCTCTCATCAGTGGTTGCACGTGGCCAACCTCAACCAGAAGCCAAGACGCAAGGGAGCCTTGGAGAAGCAGTTGATGAAGTCGGTTTCCTGGAGCACATAGCAGGGCAGAGTCAATGTGGAGCAAATAGAATCAGCATCACAGGGACTCCTGGGAGTTGCTAGTATCCAGCACTGGTTCATTTTTAAAGCATTCCTTAGTGGGATGTTTAAGAGAGCTATCTTGATATCGATTTTTAACAATTTATGAAAATTATCTTAGAGATTGAGATTCTATTAACTTTTGTAACTTGCTGAGTAGTCTTGGAAGTTAGCCTTAAACCAAAATGAGCCTAGGGATAAAATTTTGCTAGCTTTTTTAGAGAGGGTTGCAGCATAGGTCTATTTTGTTGTATCAATCAAGTGATGTAATTTTTCATGACAAGCATTAAATTTAAGTTAGGAGCTTGGGACCATTTTAAAGCAATGTGAAGTATTCGTGAAGGCCTTCAAAGATTTGAAATTCTGACATTCATAGGAAACTTTTAAAGAAAATTATCCAGGACAACTATGTCTTACGGGATTGTTATGAAGACTGACTGAGGTACAGAATATAAGGGAGTCATTGTTCTTGATTGGAGCATTACCAGATATGCCCAATATGTCATTTCATATAATCCCTGTAACAGTCCTGGGGCATTTGCTACTCTCAGTGCACAGGGTTCTATTTAATAGTTCTCTGTGGCTCATTTGGGACAGAATCTCTATTACGTATTGTGGTATCTTAATATTAGGTTGAGACACACAAAACTATTGATATTGGACTATTTTTAACTTATCAAATCATCAGTTTCATGTAGTTGAACCTAATAACCTATTCCAAATATAGTTTCCTTCCACCACTCCCAGTCATTTCTTCAAAACCAGTCTGTGAGACATTTTAAATTCTAAATGGGAACTCATTTTCTGTTACTATTCCTCAAGACCCCTAAATTTTATGGCCATGACATTTCCAGTCTCAGAAGCATTTTCACAGACAGTGCTAACAATTCTTAGATTGGTTTTTGATACAGCTTCTCTGCACCGTAGAGAAATTCACTCCAGGGCAGAGAGTGTGCTCTAAGGCAACAGATAATCACAGGAAATTGTGAGGATGGAAAGTTTACATTAAGCTTCTGGCAGCATCTCAGCAGCTTCCGGATTGGCTGTGGCATCCCTTCCCCAGATTTTCTATAAACATGCTTTCTCAAGTCTTGCTGAGTTTGCAAATGTGCCAACAGAGCCCTGCTGGTCACTGTTACTGGCAGTGTTTTGTTTAATCAGAAGGGAAAGGCACACAAATGCACAAGCTTGCAGAATGCAGAGACCAACTGGGTTCAGTTCCATTTTGACTCTGTGATTTCTCTCTTCAAGAGCAATAAACTCTTGTTTGGAGCTTTGATTTTTTTCCAGGATCAGTGATGGATACTCAAATATTTGCATGTGCACAGAAGGACATAGCCACCCTCATACTATATCACATCTCTTTAGAAGTTTTGATGATAATAAATATAAAAATCATCTTATTATATGGCACAGAGAGATTTTAATTATTCCCCTTGGTCTCAGAATTACAACTGATTGCCAAAGAAGACCCATGATAATCTGGGAATATATAATTTATTCAGCATCTTACTCTTCACACAGTTTATGTGTGTCTCAGATTCACCCTTTTCTCCAAAAGACTGCCTCAAATTTTAGAATGAATGTTGCCATCTTAAAGGCAGTGTCTATATTAATAAGAGACATAATCTAAAAAGAACATAGGAAAACAAAAACAACCAGACTGTCATTTATTAATATAACTTTATATAGTGGCATATGCTATTGGAGAAATCAGAAATTCATAACACACAAATTCATACTGGAAATACAAAAATCATTTGAGAGTCAAGAAATCAGGTTGACAGCACCACAAATGTTTTACTCAGTCTGAGCAGGTGTGTAGTATCCAAGAATAACAAATATCTATAGGAGACTGAGACTGAATATCATAAGACTGTGCAAACACATTCCAACACTATATCCCCCCCAACAATAAAATCTGCAGGAGTCCTCTAGGAGGCCTGGGGTACAATAAAAGGGCAGCAAGGCAGAAAAAATGGTGCAGATCATTCTTTCTTTTAACCTTCATAACCAGCATGTAATAGCAAGTAGCAACCACTGAGAGTTGTTTGTTCCTTCTCACATGAAGGCAAGATATAAAAGGTTAGTAAAACACATACAAGGCATTAGTGAGCAAATCAGAGAAATTGAAAGCAGAGCTTTGACTGAAATATAATCCACATTAGTTATCAAATTATCTGATTCCTATAATGAAGTATGAAACAAACCAAGTGAATAATTCTACATCAAAGGGGTATATCTCATTTCCACATCTTTTAACGCTATTTAACAAGTGTGCATCCACTAGAAAAGTACTGGCATTCAATAATGTACATGTAGTGGGGTAAGGGGCAGAAAGAAAGGGAGGCAGAAATACTGCAAGGGCCTTCCTTTCGCACACAGTTTCCTATTTTACTCTTGCCCTTGTCATTTCAGACCTTGTCCGTGGAGGTTGCTGGGAGCACTCTGGGGCTCAGTCTTTAGTCCTTCCTACTCTAGCTTCATTCTGTCACCTCTGCACTCTTCCCGTGCAATGTCCTATTCAGCAGTAATGGAAGGGGTGTGCAAGAATAATTGGGCAAATGGAAAGGTGCTGCTTTAATGTGTAAGCATTCTGGCACTTGGAGCAACTACACAGTTACAAATAATGGGCCAAATGCAAATTTCTTCTACAAATTAGCATTCACTCTCTAGGTTGTTCTGGAGATTCTGTGCCTGGCTCATCAACTCTCCAACCATGAGGTACCAATTCTGGGTGTCCATGAGGCTGAAACAGGAGTTCTTTCCTGAATTGCCTAAGCTGGTCTTAAGTAGCACCTGACCAGTCAGACTCTGGGCTCAGACTCTGGGCTCACCCCAATTCATTCTTTCCTGAAAACTTGACACTCACCTCAGAATGCTAAATCAGACTTTTCTCTAAATCTTCTATTCTGGATGCCAATTCATAGTCTTACTTCCTGCTGATACATTATTATGAATGTTGTCTTCATGCTTCCTTAGGACCACCGCCAGAATCATGCCTTTGTAAAGTGGTGTTTCTTTGCTCCAAGTAAAAGACTATCTTATAATCCAATTAGAGAAGATAATTGTTTTCCTCTCTCCTCCCTTGTGATATTGCCACCATATATGCCCTCTCACTTTCCCTTCCTAAATTTATTCCCCTATCATTCACCCATGACACCATTCATTCATTCAACATTTCTGGAGTGCTTGTTATATGCAAGGCACTGCTGAAGAATGAAAGGCACGGCTCACAAAGGTCCTGCTTTCAAGGAGCTTGGAGTCTCACAGAGCTGCCTAGAACCTTTCACAGTTCATTCTTTCTAGCTTTTAGTTCCAAAGTGTTACTAGTTTGGAATGTCCTCAAAGAGCTTGAGTCATTCTCATATAAATATTATACAATGTGAAGGGTCTGTTATTTGCTTGGTGAGTATGGTGTGCCATGCATCAGAAGAGGATATGTCTTTTACTCTTGAATAATGAAACTGTGCCTCCAATTCAAAACAACATGGCACATATGCTTATGTTTCTGCCGACAAGGCAGAAACAAAGAAACAAAAGCAAGCTGTGTGCACCCTACACAAGATAGTTAAGCTGATACTTGAACACTAAATTATTTTAGAGCCATGTGTTTATGGCCTTCTCATGTGCCGATATGGTAAAAATAATTGCCTGAGCTACCAGAAAAGAACCCCTCAAAGAGAAATCCCTGAAATACTGCACCAGGAACAGTGCCTCTGTCTGCTGTGTCACACATAGCAAGGAGAACCAGCCTGTACTTGTTAAGTCGGATTTCACCCCAACCTGGGCTTTCTCCTAATTTGCCTTATTCAAATGAATCACTTACTTTCCCAAAGCATTAACAGAATATAAAATCCCACAGCTAGCAAAGCACAGGGGATTGTCTATTCCTGGAGTAGCAGTAAAGTGTGGTGGGTTTTCTTTAAAGCATTTATGGCAATGTTGAATTAAAAGGTCATAGTGCATTGATCCTGTTTTGCAACACCCTTGGTCAGGGAGGGATGTCTCAGTGCCCGGTAAACCAGTTGGGAACAAAGACACCTCCCTGGGGTGAAGCGCATCACTAATTTGCTCTGATATGCCTGCCAGGCCCCTCCTTAACTGGGGTTTCACCTCCCCCTTTGTAGGAAGGAGTTCTCTGTGCCAGAAGTCAGCCAGGGGAGGCTCCCATGGTTTTCAGAGGATTCTACAGTGGTCTTCAGCGCATTGAAATCCCCAGGTGGAAAGGGCTCTGGAAAAGCAAAGTACAATTAGAGGCCATGGAGCATAGGCTGTCAAGTGGAAACCATAAGCAAATATATGTGTTGTGTTGATTAGCAGAATTTTTAACAGAATCTGGGTGTCAGCAGTTCATACTCTACTGTCTGGGAGCTCAGGAAAAGCCCTGTGGGAGAAAGCTGGGCTGGGAGAGGAAACTAAAGGCCCTGTACCTACTCCTCTCAGGGATCTGTCATGGTACACTACCCAGTCCTCTCCTCTCCATTTGGTAATCTTATTGTTCGACTCCTGTCCTGATACTAAAATACTGTTTTCTAAGACCAAAGTTACAGAAGGAGCTCTGTACAGTTGCTGACACTATTAAAGGGATCTACGGAAATAACTCATACTCTGGGGGTCTCAGTGGTTCTTTGTTGAATGAGGTAGCTCAGTTGTGAGTTGATGCATGTGATGTGTGCCATCTGCCACTCAAAGCTATAGTTTTCCCTTTTTTATCTGCGAGATTATAAAAATACCAGTATTTCCCCCCATTTTATAAAAATGATTTTAGAAAAAAATACACATAGGTCTCCTCCATTAAACTTCTGTTCCATCTTGTAAGTTGTTGTGAACTCTGACTTCCAGATTCAGTCTTTTTACTTTAGCACCTTTGAACGTGTAAGCCGCCTCGGGCTCGCTCAGGATGTTGACATTTCGCACAGTGCAGTAGTGTCTATTCACGTTCTTCTCTACCCAGTCCGGGTGCCTCTTGGGCACTTCTACCTTGGTATTCAGAGGATATTCCTCCAAAATGTCATCTGCGGGCTTTTTCTTCCTCTGTTTCTGGCATTTCCTGTTGATGAAACAAGCCACCAAAAACACCAGAAGTAGAAGCATGATCGCAGCCAGGGCACTGCCAATGGATGCCCCAGTCTGTGACAGAGACGCAGCTACTGCCGGCTCTTGCATCTCCAGATTCAGGGACTTCATATTGGTGCCATTCTTGACTTGGTCTCCTTCATTGTCATAGGTGAGGGAATCATCAAGAGTCAGCCGGCCAGTGGGGTCCACCAGGTCCCTTCGATTGCGTCTGAGTGGAGCTGTGAGAGAGCGCTGGACACGGGGCCCTGAGAAGGTGTCAGGGCCAATGATGTAGATCACCTGGAGATACCACTGGTGTCCTGCCTCCACCTGCAGGGGGACAAAACAAAAATGTCATTGTTGCCCACAGACCACCTCTGAAGAAAGGAAATGGAGAGATAATTACCACTATAGCCCTTGACAGAGAACTGATTTCCAGAAAAGCATTGACAATGGTTGATGTCTATCTAATACATAGAGAATTGAACCAAATATAGGTTCTATTTTATTTCCAAATTAAGGTGATCTTGAGTCAGCTATTCACGTTATTTGTTTCCCTATGTGCACATGGAATAGCCTAAGAAATTACCTTTCATGGTCTCTTTAGCTAAGCGAATGCTTATGATTTGTCTGTCTTTATTGATAGCAGTGAAATAATACCATTAAAAACCACATTTATTTACAGTGACCTTCAATTGTGTGTTATGTCAATTTACTATTTATTGGTGAACTTCAGCGAAAATGGAGTCATTCAACAAAATATTCACTAAACATATGCTCTGTGCATAATACATAGATACTTGACAAACATTTTCCAAACACTTTCTAGATCAGGCTATATCATCAAGTATTTTATCTCACCCACATCTTCCTTCATTAAAACACTTCATGGTTTCGAAACTTCTAAAGCGTGATAATAGTTCTGAAGGGTCATAGATTACTATTTGGAGATGGAAAAGAAGTGAAATTTGATCTTGAAAGTTCATGTTCATTGCTGAAACTTAAGGTATTTTTGTTTACCAAATAGCAGTAATTCTTGTCCTTCTAAATTGCTGTAGTGTATTATGATTTTGTGACGTGTTTTCCATATGTCCATGAAAGTCAGCTGGTCTAGCATTGAACCAAAAAGGGATGCAGTATAAAAGAACTTAGGAAAAACTGGAGTATCATATGCAGCCATGATATGCACAATAACAAATGACTACATGCAAATTAAAGAACGGTGTCATTGTTTTGGTCTACTGGGGATACATGTGAAAATTCTGCGTAGATGATAAGCTTAACAACAATAAGAAAATATCGTCAGCAAGAATGGCGGAATGATGAAGAATCCAGAGATGCTGCAGTCCTCCTCCTTTTTTTTTTTTCCACAAGCTTTAAAGTAGACTTGGTCTTAAGCATCTGTTCTTCTCACCAAACTCACCTTATAGAGTGCATCTACTTTGAGAGTAAATCCATCCACACCTGGCATGCTACTGACCACATGGAAATCAGGTAACTCGGAGGCAAAGTGAGCCTCAAAAGGCACATCATGGAAGTACTTATCAGTTACCTCTGGCTGACTGCGGTCCTAGGATTTCAGAAAAAAGAAATGTGAGATTTAGAAATATGGTTCCTCTGTATTGGTAGGTGGCAGTGACTGGGAGGAGAAAAGTACTTATCACTCTTGGTGTTAGGTTGGGTTGGGAGAGTATGTGCTGCAAAGCCCTCTCCTTAAGTCAGTGGCTGCCTGATATGGTTTGGCTGTGTCCCCACCAAATGTCATTTTGAATTATAGTTCCCATAATTCCCATGTGTCATGAAAGGGACCCGGTGGGAAGTAATTGAATCATGGGGGTGGTTACCTCCATTCTGTTCTTGCAATAGTGAGTGAGTTCACATGAAATCTCATGGTTTTTAAGAGGCTTTTCCCCCTTTGCTTGGCACTTCTCCTCGCTGTTGCCATGTGAAGGAGGATGTATTTGCTTCCCCTTCTACTATAATTGTAAGGTTCCTGAGGCCTCCCTAGCCATGCTAAACTGTGAGACAATTAAACCTCTTTCCTTTATAAATTACCCAGTTTCAGGTATGTCTTTGTTAGCAGCATGAAAACAGACTAATACACTTCCTCTGGGAACCCACGGTCCTTTCCAAAAAGGACATGTGGTGACTTTTGTGATCTCAAAATGCAAAAAGTGAGATATTCTAGCCCAATAATTCTCAAGCTATTTGGTCTCAGGACCCTTTACACACTTAAAAATCAAGGACCCCAGAGAGTTTGTGTTTATGTGACTTATATCTATCAACATTTACTGGGTTAAAAATTAAACCTGAAAAAATTCTAAGAGTGCTTACTTATTAATTCATTTTAAACTGACAATAAGAAACTCATTACATGTTAACTTAAGTAAGATATTTTTTAGTGAAAATACCTAAATTCATCCATTCACCCTAAAAAGATAGCTGGCAGTGTTTTACATTTTTATAATCTCAGGAAAAGAACTGGATTCTCATAACTGCTTCTGAATTCAATCAGTTGTGATATGCTGTTTTGACTAAAGTATATGAAGAAAATGACCTCATAAAGCTATGTAGTTAACAGCTTTTTAAAATAATTATGTCTTTTTTTTTTGACACATGGTCTCAGACTATCACCAGGCCTGGAGTAGAGTCGTGCAATCTTGACTCACTGCAGCCTTGACCTCCCAGGCTTAAGTGATTTTCTCACCTCAGCCTCCTAAGTAGCTGTGACTACAAGTGCATGCCACCAAGCCCAGCTAGTTTTCAAATCTTTTTTCGTAGATATGGGATCTTCCTATGTTTCTCAGGCTGGTGTCAAACTTCTAAGCTTAAATGATCCTCCTACCTCAGCCTCCCAAAGTGTTGGGATTACAGGCATGAGCCAGCATGCCCTGCCTCTTTCTCATTACTAAATCAAAATCTGGTGAGTGGTTATTTTTAAAATAGTTATTACAATGTAAAATCTGAAATTTTATTGATAAACTTTTCATACTCTCCAAACTCATGAGGGAATAAGTATGAAAAAAAAGAGTCATCATCATATTATTATGAAAGTAATTTTGACTCTGTAGACTCCCTGAAAGAGTATGGGGACACTCCAGGTCTCTGAACCATACTTTGAGAAATATTGGCCTAGAGTTTCCTCTTCCTGGGACATCAATAGAAGCTTGTCTTGGTACCCACCATAACCACCACATACGTACTAGTATTTAGCTGATCTGAGAGAACACAAACATAGAGAGGAAACCAACAAGAGTGGAGCTCTATCTACTTTAGGCAGAAGCTGAGGAAATCTGCTCAAGTGTCTGCTCTTTAACACGAATAGTGAGAACACTCAGCATACCAACAGCAGGAATCTGTGTTTTAGGTGTCTGTTTGGCTGAATGCATCCGTACTGTGGCCCTTCATTGTAGATTGTCCCCGTGGGATCAAAGAAAGGCACATAGCCATCCTTGCCCGTACAAAGATAAACTTTCTCCAGCTGCAGTTTATAAGCAGAGTTAAGGTTTTGTTCTGGATTCCAAAGTACTCGGCCATAAAGGATTTGACCTGAAAAGATTGAAAGGCATTAATTAGGTCAGACTTTAAGATGAAAGAGAAACAAATGTCAAGGGTTGAAAGGGTTTAAACATGCTCCTTTAGAGTAAAAAGCAACTTTCTATGGAGAGCTCTATGGTTCCATGTGCCCTTAAAATACTTATTCATTTATTGCTTCTTTTTTTAATAAGCATTAATTAAGCATTTAAGGGAAGCAAAGTAATCTGTTATGCACAGGGGATACAAAGGTGTGTGAGATACAGTTGAAAGGATGGAAATAAATGCGCAGTGATTGATTAAAATAGCTCACGTTTATCAAACTCATACTATTTGCCAGGTACTATACCAGGCCCTTCTCATGTAATAACTCATGTAGTGCTCACAATTTTGCATTTGAGAAACTTGAGATACTGAGTGGGGCTAAGTGATTTGCTGAAGGTCACAAAGCAAGCAAATGGTGAGGGTGGGATTCCAAATCAAGGTACTATGCTTCTTTCAAACCAAACCACCACAATATTCTATTAATCACCCAAATGCTATATTGTTACATACCACAATAGAGGAGGGTATGTCATGTTAAGAGAGCATGAAGCCAACTATAGAAATCTGACTGGGGAATGGTATGGAAGGATTTCAAGAGAGATGATATTTGAGCAGTATCCTGAAACACAAGTAGGCATTTGTCAGACAGTGCATTTGGGGTGGGAGTGAGAGGCAGAAGAGAACATTCCAGGCAAAAAAAAAAAAGTCCATGTACAAAATACTGAATGGTTCAAGGGTTTAAGTCCTGGTGTAGGCACTGTTTACTGTGTCTGCTATGACACCAAGCTCTTTACATGCAACTATCTTACTTAATCCTCCCAAGAGCCCAAAAGATAGCTTCAATTATTATTCCCACTTTAAGTAACTTATTCAAGCTTCCACAGCAATGATGTAGTGGGAGGAAGATTTTGGAATTAGTACAAATCCAGCTAATTCCAAATGCTCATCCCAAACATTTACTATGTGGTGCTAAGTAAGTCAGTGTGACAAGAGTGGAGGGTGTGTAGGGGCTCTGGCAGGAGAGGCTCCTGAGTAGATAAACAGTGCTGAGGAGGCTGG